>MU727761.1:0-70761 GCA_026770625.1 Nicotiana glauca | reverse complement strand
GCGGGTGCGGGGCGGGTGAACGCGGGTGGAGTGCGGTGCGGGTGTATATGGGTTTAAATCCTGTGCGAGGCGGATTTAAATTTTACGGGTCCAGACAAAACCCGCCCCACACCCGCCCCGCCCCGCCCCGCCTGCCATTCCTAAATTCTTTAATGACTCATAGGTTGATTCAAGATTCATCGGCCTATGTGTGTGTGTCCAGTGATTTTGATCTTTATTAATGATTTTATTGAGAGTGTTAGTATTGTCCATATGAAGACATCCGGTAAAGAAAGAAAATGTCGCTCCTACCTTAATAATAAAATAGTAGGAAAAAAAAGTTAAAGAAAAATCTCAAACTACGTGCTTTTTCAGCTAACGAATAAATGTAATGATGAACAAATTATACATTGATTCCCTAATACGCTGAAACATCACATTAGAACAGAATACAGTCGAAAATCAACCTTGAAATCAGAAATTATACAAGTACATTTAGGTCCCATTTGTGCATAGATATTTTTTCTTTGTTTCAAATTTAAAAAAAATATGGTTGTCCATAAAATTTTACCTTCTTGGAAAATTTTCGAAAATGAGTTTTTTCAGAAAATCATTTTTTTCAAAAATTTTATCACTTACAAAATCACAATGATTTGCAAGTGAAATGCATGTCAAAATATCATTTTTCTACTTAACTTCAAAAACTACTTTTAGAAAAAAAAAAAGAATTACAGTTTTTATGTCCAAACGCCTACTTAGTTTGAGTCCGAATTCCGAAATGTATATCACATTTTGAGTGTATTTAGTATGACATCAGTTATCTTTTTTAAAAGAAATAATTTTTTAGAAATATATTTTTGGCTTTTGGTTGGTGGGTGACAAGCATTTTCCAAAGATTACATATTTAAGCTTAATAATGATACCAACAAATTGAAAAGTATTTTGATGAAACTCTTGGATTCTAGAGATTAATAATAATTACTAAGTATTAGTTAAAATAAATAATATGAAAATGAAAATTATGATAATTATAAGGGAAATGGCTTCCGCCATAGTGATATAATTTATTTTCCTCCTTCCGATGGAAGATGTTTTGTCTAAAATAATATTTGTCATACCAAACACCAAATAATTATTCTATGATTCTTTTTTTCCAAAAATTACTTTTCCTCGTACCAAACACATCCTTTAATATCCTTGATGTTAAGGAAAACAATTTCAGTACGTCTTATTAGAAAAGGATCATTTTTCTACTTTTAGCAATTACAAATCATGGTAATATTCCCCCCTAATTCGGACTCAAATAATTTGTTTTTAGGAACTTTTATATGATGAGTGTGTGGGTTCAAATTTAACCGACCACGACCGACGACAAGACTGGACGACCCTAGCAATAGTGTATACTTATTAGAGGACATCAGAAATATTCCTTGAAAGATTCTATGCTCTAGTTTTGTGCGTTTTAGAAGAATTCCTCTACAAGTATAAATAGAGGACTATAATCTTGTAGTAGGACTCTCTTGTTTTCTTTGGAAAAATAATATTAGTGGTAATTACAAACAAATTTTGCGATCGATCTTCCTTTTTTCTATCAATCTTTAAAGAGATAATTACTCTCAGCTATGATTTTCCCCTTTATCTTTGATTGATTAACTCAAAAAGGTTCTAGTATCTTCTGAGTCAAAAACTTTGGCGCCATCTGTGGGAATTTCTATAGCTGAAGTCGTATAATCACTTTTCTTCAACGACATAAAAACCAGCAATGGTGGTAAAGGGAGAAGCGAGGCTAAAGGTAGTATTGGATGTCACGAACAACCTCCTGAACTCCCTCGACGAAGCCAGCGGGGAAGACCGTGAGAATGCAACACCAAGTGTCACACCGGAAGGGGAGATCTTGCCTCCCCCGCACGGAGATCTAACGATCTTGCGCGATAGGGGAACCTCAACATCTGTGGCAGTAGAAATGCCGCAGGCCATCAAGAAGCTAATAGAAGAATGGCTGACAAGTACCTTGAGCATCGTGCTTGAGAAACCCATTCAGGGAGGTGTCGAAGACGTGCCACCCATAGAAATCGCAGCTGCTGTCGATGAGCCAAGTTCTGCACGAACAGGTAACACCCATACTGTTACTGATGCAGGTGACGATGCGCTGATGGCCATCTTAAATAAAATAGAAGAGATGGACAACGAGAACAAAACACTCCGCGATCAAATGAAGGAATATCAGGAAAGAGTCGATAAAATACCAGGCGCTCTGAAGCTGCTACCAAAACGCGACGTGGGCCGATTCGTCGAATATAGCGAAGGGGCAACTCCCCATCCTATTCCAAAGACATTAAAATGCTGCCAAATTTGAAAATAGATGATGGCACCACTGATCCAGAGGATCACCTAATCCATTACGTTACCGCTGTAAAAGGCAATGATCTATCAAAAGAACATGTACCATTTGTGCTGCTAAAAAAGTTCGGTGAGACTCTGACCGGGGGGGGGGGCATTGATATGGTATTCCCAATTACCACCACGATCGATATCGATGTTCGAGGAGATCACAGATAAACTCGCTACTGCTCACGTAGGAGCGAAGAAGGCCAAGGCTTGGGTTAATGATATCTTTGCCGTCAGGCAAATGATAGGCGGGGGACTTCGGGATTTTCTAGACCGATTCAACAGAGTAAGGATGAGCCTGCCGAATGTATCAGAAGGGATGGTAGTAACAGCCTTTCAAAATGGGTTAAACAGGAACGGATCAAAGGCAACCAAAAAACTACTCAGTAGACTTATGAAGTACCCCCTACCATGTGGGAAAATATCCACAATGCCTATTGCACCAAAGTGAGGGCAGACGAGGATGACTTGAATGGTCCACTTCAGCAATTAACATTGGTCCAGACCGTGCTAAAGAGGGATCAACACAATGACGGGCGAAGGGATCTATTACCATGTTTCAATCGAGAAAGGCATCAACCCTATGTCCGAACATCCAATCCACCCCTCCACGACACGCGGATGTCGCGCCCCGACACACTGCACCCCTCCACAAATGCATCCACTATTATTTGCTCATAAATTTTGTATTTCCCCTTCAGAGATAGTGTACGCACTGGAAAAACTGGGTACGAAGGTGCAGTGGCCGCAGAAGATGAAATCGGATCCAAGTACTAGGAGGTCGAATGTCCTGTGTGAATTCCACTAGGATAGAGGGCACAAGACCGAATATTGCATAGGTCTGTGACAAGAAGTAGTGAGGATGTTAAGAAGTGCTAATCGATAAAGGACGAGCCAACTTCGTTCGAGGGCGAGATCAACCTCAAGGGCCTCCAAAACTACCATCACTAGCTCATACCATCCAAATGATCATTGGCGGCGGTGATGATGTGGTGATCAACCATGTAAAATTCACCACCACACATAAACTCAAACGTACAGTTGCACACGAACGGTATGATAACCTCGAAGATAGTATCATATTTAATAAGTCAGATGCCCGACGGTTTGTCTTTACCTCACTATATTGCTTTAGTTATAATGCTACGTATCGTGGATACCGATGTAAAAAGAATAATGGTGGATGATGGAAGCGGCGCCCGTGTATTATTCACCCGCAAGTTCTCATGCATATGAGACTTGGGGATAAAATAATATCGCGTTGCACAATACTAACGGGTTTTAATAATATAGTAGAGCGGACATCTGGAGAAATAGTGCTACCTGTCCTAGCAGGAGGGGTCACCCTGGAAGCAACATTCCACGTCATGAATGAGGAAACGACTTATAATGCCATCATAGGACGACCATGGATACACGCCATGCGAGTCGTTCCTTCAAGCTTCTATCAAGTAATCAAATTTCCCACCCCGTGGGGGATATTCAGCATCTGAGGTGAGCCACGCATATCCCAAGAATACTACCAGATTGCCTAAGACTCCACAATACCAAACAACTAAAGGGGGAAAGTGCGGAAGCATAGCAATCAGCCATGTCGGGAACTAGACCCGACACACAGTAGAGGCCATCAAAGACTCGGACATTGTAAAGGCTTGCAAGTCAACCATAGAATATATCAATCCCGTCCAATTGGATAACACCGATATCACAAAAAAGGCTTATATTGGACACAACCTCCCGGAGCTAGGTAAGTATCGTGAGTTTTTAACTAACAACTCCGATTTGTTTGCTTTCTGCCACTTAGATATGCCAAGAATCCCAAGGGATACTAAATGTCGATCTACTTTATCCGCCGGTACGGCAAATAAGAAGAAAATTCAATGCCGTAATAAATGACGTGGTCAATGAGGAGGTAGATAAATTACTCGCAAACGGTTTGGGTCACCAATGTGGTCATGGTCAAAAAGAGGAATGGGAAATGATGAATGTGTGTTGACTTCACCGATCTAAACAAAGCATACCCGAAAGATTCCTTTCTGTTACCTCACATTGACCTACTTATCAATGCAACCGCGGGGCACGAACTGGTAAGCTTCTTAGATGCTTACTCCGGTTATAACAAAATTCTAATGGCTGAGGAAGATAAAAAAAGACCACCTTCATCACCCATCAAGGGACTTACTTCTATAAGGTGATGTCATTCGGGCTAAAGAATGCAGGGGCTGCGTATCAAAGGTTAGTCACCAATATGTTCAAGGAACAACTCAAAAAGACCATGAAGGTTTACGTCGACGTCATGCTATGAAGTCGACAAAGAAAGAGGATCACATTGGTCATCTGAAGGAAGCCTTAGAGATATTAAAGCAGTATGTGTAATGACCCGCCTCGTCATTTTGCCTTTTAGAACCCCATTCTCCTAACAAAATTCTCCATGATTGCTTTAGCTAATTTATGACTTGCGGGGACGGTTGGCTCGGGATTTGGAAGAGTTTTGGGCAAAATATGCCCATTTGATTCCTTAGGATTTCCTTAAAAAACTAAGTTTGACTTTGGTCAACATTTTGAGAAAACGGACCCAGATTCATGATTTGATAGTTCCAGAGGGTCCGTGGGAAAATATGGGATCTAGGCGTATACCCGAAATTGAATTCCGAGGTTCCTAGCCCGAGTAATAAATTTTTATTAGAAATTGTTAATCTAAAGTTTTAAGATTTAAAGAAACTAATTAATGATTGATTTCCTAGGTATCGGCCTTATATTTTGGTTTCGAAGTCTGGTACATGTCTGAAATATCATTTAAGACTTGCCTGTCAAATTTGGTGTCAATCCGAGTAGTTTTAGGGCGTTTTGACCCATTGGAAGAAAATTAAGAACTTGAAGTTCATAAGTTTGATTCATTTGGTTTTAGGGGGTGAATTCTAGATTTAGTGTTATTTCGGGTGTTCCGAAGGTTCAAGTAGGTCTGTTTCATGATTCAAACTTGTCGGTATATTTGGGCGGGGCCGGGGAGCCCCGAGCGTCAATCGAACGAGGCTCGAGTGAAGTGCTAAATTTGGCAAGGAGCTGAAGTTGTTGCTTCTATCATAACCGCACCTGCGATTATTGGACTGCAGGTGCGAGATCGCAAATACGGTCTTTGCATCGCAGAAGCGGCTCAGGTAAGCCAGGCTAGGAACCGCAAAAGCGGCTCCCAAGCTGCAGATGCGGCCTGGAGACCGCAGACGCGGCCTGGAGACAACATATGCCGTCCCAGCTCTTTGGCCCATTTTTGCAGATGCGACCCTTTTCTCGCAGATGCGGGACCGTAGATGCGGTCCCCTGACTGCATATGTGGAAATTGCTGAGGTAGTGATGTTCATTTAATTCGGGCTCCAAGTCATTTTTATCATTTTTTCACTCTTTCATTGGCGATTTTGGGAGCTTTGAAGAGAAGGTTTCCGCTTAGCATGAAGAGGTAAGTTTATTCCACCCATCCTTAGTTTAATACTTGTATTTTAGGTAGATTAAACACTAGAAATTAGGAAAAATTAAAGGTTAGAGCTAAACTTAGGGTTTTGGAAAAAGATGAATTTGACCAAGAGATTTAATATGAAATGAACTAGAAATCATATATTATTGATCCTTAGGACATAGAGAACAACTTCCTTCGAAAAAATCTTAGAATCGGGGCACGTGGGCCTGGGGTTAAATTTTAGGAAGCTTGTGTTAATGGTTGGTAAATTGCTTAAATAGCTAGAATTCGATCTTGCGAGTCTATATTGACTAGTTCTTACTTCGTTTAACTAGTTTGGGATCATTCGGCTCTGAATTGAGGGCTTGGACTTGTTCTTGGCATTGGAAGTGCACTTTGGAGCGAGGTGAGTCTCCTTTCTAACCTTGTAAGAGGGAATTGTCCCATAGGTATAATAATTGAATTAATTGCCATCATATACGGGGGATACATACGTACTAGGTGATGAGAGTCCGTGCGTAGCGACTACTATGTTAAGTCCGGATAGTCTAGGACCCATAAGCATGCTCTATGTGATATTCTTGTAACGTGATGAAAAATTGGGATTTGTATAAACTATTTTGATTAAGAAGAATGAGACTAATGAATGAATCTTATCCTGTTTGGTCTTTTAAAAGAGAATATTTGGTATTCCCGCGTATAAATACTCCTTAGGAATATATTATCGTTTCTTGTTGATGATGAGCTTATTTATATTTGATCGTGTTGCACGGGTGATTCGCGAGCGAGGTAATAAATGCATCTATGGCTCGAGCCGTTTGACCCTCGGCAGTGCACAATTTATTTTTATGTTAGATCAAGCCGTACGTCCCAGGTGTTACTTGCGCATATTTTGCTTAGCATTTCTCTGAGGACTGAATTTAATATCTACTTAAGATATAGGTAAATATCCATGTCAATACTTAGGAAAGAGCTGTTATTCCATTATTATTAAATGCTAATAACTTGTACTATCCATACTTATTATAAATTCTTCTCACATTATTTGACCCTAGTGAGTATTAAGTCTACCTCTCGTCTCTATTTCTTTGAGATTAGACGGGATACTTACTGGGTACATATTGTTTATATACTCGTACTACACTTATGTACTTAATTGTACAGGGCCTGAGGCAAATGTATCTATTTATTAGTCTGGTGTGCATCTCTAAGCGGACTTGAGACTTCAATGGTGAGCTGCTCCCCTTCCATGTCGTTCAACAGCCAGAAGAAGTCTTTCTTATGTATTTTTACTGTCTATTCCGTTTCGAACAGTAGGATAGTGTGCTTCTTTTGTATATTCTACTAGTTGCCCACTGCTTGTGACACCAGGTCTTGGCACACACATTAGTAGACTGCATCATTTTGGGTTGTATAATTATCATGATTTTATTCATCGTTCCTGATTTATTTCCAACTTAAAGAATTATTTCAACTATTTGAGGGTAAAGGTGACTGAAGGTTTAATTAGTAATTTACGCGTTTGGCTTGCCCAGCGATGGCATTGGGCGTCATCATGACCTATTATGAAATTGGGTCGTGATACAGGATAAACTGAATCCCAAAAAATGCATCTTCAGCGTAACTTCAGGAAAGTTCCTTGGTTTCCTAGTGTAACAAAGGTAAATCGAGGTCAACCCGGATCAAATCAGGGCCATCGATGCAATACCAGATATACGGACCAGCAAAAAGCAGGTGCAGAAATTAACAGGTCGAATAGCCGCCCTATCAAGATTCATTTCACGATCCTCAGATAGATGCCGCAAATTCTTCAATGTGCTAAGGAAGGATCACAAGCTGTAATGGAACGAAGAATGCGTCGATGCCTTGAGAAAACTGAAAGCATACCTATCCTCGCCACCACTGCTCGTCAAAGCGGACTCGGGTGAATATCTACTTGTGTATCTGGTAGTTTTTGGATTTGCGATAAGTGTAGTCTTGGTCCGAGAAAATAAAGGTACATAGTCTCCGATTTACTATATAAGCAAAACCCTAATCGATGCCGAAACGAGGTACCCTCACCTTGAAAAATTAGCTCTGGCATTGGTCGTAGCTTCACGAAGCTTAGACTGTACTTTCAATATCACCCTAGAAAGGCGGTGACAACCTTTCCCCTAAGGGGTATCCTACACAAACCCAAACTATCGGGTAGACTAGCCAAATGGGCCATAGAACTAAGCGAGCACGACATAACGTACCAACCGCGAATTGCCATTAAATCGCAGGTGCTCGCCGATTTCTTCGCTGATTTCAGCACGAAAATATTACCTGAGGTGGAATAGGAAGCACTCCGCACTTTCCCTCATACCGACCTCTAGGTCCTCTACACCGACGGTGCCTCTAATGCCCCAGGATCAGGACTAGTACTTGTCCTCGAAGTCCCTATCGGCGAAGTAATTTGCCAGTCCATACGATGCCCCAAGATGACTAACAACGAGGCCGAGTATGAAGCTATGATTGCACGTTTGAAGTTAGCCCTCAAATATAGCGCTCGACAAATTGTCCTCCATTGTGACTCTCAACTCGTGGTGAACCAAGTCACCGGGACATTCCAAATCAAAGAACAGAGACTACAAAATTACCAGTCGAAAATTACAAACTACTACCAGAATTCGATGAATGACGCCTCGACCAAATACCCAGGGCGCAGAATATCAAAGCAGACGGCCTTGCCAAACTAGTTGCAGCCACCAAAAGCATCAACAAAGAAAATGTGGTCGCTCTCCTCCATCCCGCAATTGACCACGTTGAGGTACATTCTATAAAATTAACTTGGGATGGGCCGTACAAAATCACAGCCACAACAAACAAAGGAGCATTCCAGTTAGAAACAATAGAAGGAAAGCTACTCCAAAATAACTGGAATGTTGCTAACCTCAAGTATTTCCACTTCTAAAAAAAGGCATCACCTGAATTGTACTCTTTTTCCCTCACCCGGATTTTGTCCTAATCAGGTTTCCCCGGGAGGTTGTTAATGAGGCGAAAAGGGAGGCACCTAGAGGATCGGAGTCCTATTCATTACCTCGACCCACCGACATGGTCTCCGGGGCAAAATAATGAAAGGACTGGACATGAATAATCGTCTCCATTGTATGTACAGAATCAAATCTCCATTGTATGTATGAAATCAAATCTCCAATTGTATGTACGGAATCAAATCTCCATTATATGTACAGAATCAAATCTCCAATTATATGTACAGAATCAAAACTCCATTGTATGTGCAGAATCAAATCTCCATTGTATGTAAAAAATCAAATCTCCATTAGTCTACATGTGATCCTTACAAGTATATGATCAAAGATCCAGTGCATGAACAAAATCAACATGTCTTCCTACGGGAACACGATCAAATCTCCAACCAATGGCCAAGGCCATTCGACAAAAAACATGAGTTCAACCTTGTCCGAATTACGACGGGATCCTACTTCGACGACACTTTGAAGCAACATCCCAATGGCCAAGGCGATTGACAATAAGACGAGTTCGACCTTGTTCAAACTATGACGGGATCCTACTTAGACGATAGTTTGAAGCAATATCCCAATGGCCAAAGCCATTGACAATAACACGAGTTCGACCTCGTTCAAATTACGATAGGATCCTACTTCGATGACGGTTTGAAGCAACATCCTGATGGCTAAGGCCATTCGATAAAAAACACGAGTTCGACCTCGTCCGAATTACGATGGGATCCTACTTCGACGACAGTTCGAAGCAACATCCCAATGGCCAAGGCTATCGACAATAACACGAGTACGACCTCGTTCAATCTACAAAGAGATCCTACTTCGACGATAGTTCGAAGCAACATCCCAATGGCCAAGGCCATCGATAATAACACGAGTTTGACCTCTTTCAAACTATGACAGGATCCTACATCGACGATAGTTTAAAGAAACATACCAATGGCCAAGGCCATCGATAATAACACGAGTTCGACCTAGTTCAAATTACGACGGGATCCTACTTCGACGACGGTTCAAAGAAACATCCCAATGGATAAGGCCATTGATAATAACATGCGTTCGACCTCGTTCAAATTATGATGGGATCCTACTTCAAAGACGGTTTGAAGAAACATCCCGATGGCCAAGGCCATTCGACAAAAAAACTTCGACCTCGTTCGAACTAGGATGGGATCCTACTTCGATGACAGTTTGAAGCAAAATCCCAATGGCCAAGACCATCGATAATATCACAAGTTTGACCTCGTTCAAACTATGACCAGATACTACTTTGATGATAGTTCGAAACAACATCCCAATGGCCAAGGCCATAAAAATTAACACGTGTTCGACCTCATTCAAATTACGACGGGATCCTACTTTGATGACGGTTCAAAGCAACATCCCGATGGCCAAGGCCATTCAACAAAAAACACAAGTTCGACCTCGTTCGAAGTACGATGGGATCCTACTTCGACGATAGATCGAAGCAACATCCCGATGGCCAAGGCCATTCAATAAAAAACACGAGTTCGACCTCGTTTGAAGTATGACGGGATCCTACTTCGACAATAGATCGAAGCAACGTCCCAATGGCCTAGGCTATTAACAAGTAACCCTAATATTATAAATATTGAAAATAAGAGCATATCGATAAAATATATTTTACATCACATCAAAAAGTTATTTATAATATTCACAAACGGGCTCAAGTACGCCCTCTCCAAAAATCCCAAAACAAAAGTAAGTACAAACAAAGACTACACATTGTCCACGGTGGGACAAACATCTTCGTACCACGAGTCCGAGGTAAAATGATTCGCATCATCAGAATTAATATTGCCCCCGTTAGGTGTAAGGGGGTCGTACTCGCAAGCCTCACGAGACGCATGAGCTGCGGTATGCACAGCCTAAAGCTCCGTCTTAGTCACCCTTTCCTCGGTGTGAAAAGCCTTGTACACATCTAGTTGAGCCTCAACATAGACCCACAGCTCATATAAACAACGAGGCACAGCCGGATCGGCTGAGGCACAAGACGTAGAAGGATGGGAACATCGAGTTGCATCCCCTGCCCTCAATGAGGCTGCCTGCCCATTCAGTACATATAGTTCTGCCTCTAACACTTTAACACGCCCTTTGAGCCTTGCAACTTTATGGTTAGAGGTCTCCTTCTCCCTAGTCAACTCTGACCTAGAAATACGGAGGGCGTCTTCCAAGGATGCCGATTCAGAAATGGAAGCCGCCAACTCATCAGCACTAACATCCAGCTCACCCTTAAAACCCTCAATCTCCACCACCTTAGACTCAACTCAACGGTCAATGCGGCCACCTTCGCCTACAAATCGACATTCTCAGCCACTACCCCCTTGCTCAACTCGAGCTCATCCTCCTCCGCCTTAAGAGAGGCCTCCAGCTCACTACTGCGGGCAACAATCCTTACAAGCTCCTCATCCCTCTCCCTCAACTCTTCAACCTTGCTCTCCAATTTGTCCTCCCACTACTTAAGATCCTCGCGAAACACCTGAAACTCAGGGTCCTGGTGATAAATGTCGGACATAACCCGGTGCTTAGCATGATACTGATGATATTTGGACGACATCTTCTCATAAAGGCCGGTCCATGTCCTATCCCGATGCTCCCGCTCAAACTCCATGACGAGGGTCTGGCAAAAAAATAAAAAGGGGAGGGAGAAGTTAGAAACAAAACAAAAAATATGATCACCACACAAACCAATGACGAAAAGGCATCTACCAGTAGGGCCATACCGGTGACCTTTTGAGACAACTCCGCATTACTCATCACCCTAAGTATCTCATTTTTAGGAGCGACACATAGAGGAGCTAGGGCAGACGCCACTTGCTCGCTGTTCAGCAGCAGGTTGAAGTCCTCCGGGATGCTATATAATGATTGGACCCGTCCGTTCTAACCTCCACATGGGTATGGCGATCCACAAACTCATTGACATCTTCTGGGTCGACATTTGAACCCGAGCCATCACCCTCAACATAATATCCTCCGACGTTGGACGATACACCACCTTTGGTAGAGCACACTAAGCCAGCTCCGGGGTAAATACGGGCACAAGGGCCGTCTGCGATGCCATGTTTCTATCAGCGTTCGCAGCCATACCTTTCCCAAGCTCCAGCCTCCTTTTTTTTCTTGATAACAACTCATCCCCATTAGAAGATTCATCCAAAAGGGTGTGAGGCCGGTACCGAAGAAGCCTCATCTCTTGCGACCATGGCTCGAGACGAACCTTCCAATTGAATTGGTTGAGGGCAACCCTCTAGAACAGACACTCAAAATAAACTACATGTATGTGACGGCAAAAACTTGTCAAAATGTAGGGACTGGCGCCTTTCGCTTGGAAGCACCTCAACCTTTTATCATAAAAAAATCATATCCGTAAATAAGGTCGTACAACCAACAAAGTAGTAAGGGAAACATTTACCAGTGGAGACTCTAGAGCTGTATCGCTTCACGAAGGCGGGCCAATCCTGAGTCTCTACTGCATAAGGCAATAGATGGGCCACCCACCTAATATCCGCAATATGGCGAGGTGGACATCCCATAGCTGCAAATAAGAAGCAAACAAACTTTATAGTAAATACAAAGCGAGGGACAGTAAGACAAGTGGCAACATTTATGAGTCCCATTCCATCGTCCGAAAACCTAGCAGCGTCAGAAACGAAATATTCGGTTTTGACGAAGAAATACTTGAGCCAAAACTTGCGACTCCCCCAGTCATCAGTCCCGACCACCAGGCCCTTCATACCACGTAGCCTCAAGTGCACCATGTTACCTCTGAGAAAGTTGGGCATGTACAAATGCAAAATATGGTGGACGGAAACGTCACACTCTGCCAATTCTACATACTTGGTGAGTAGGTGAAGTACCTTGAGCGTATACAGTGAAAGTTGTACTAGACAAACTTGTTAAAATCTACAAAATTCTTTTGCCAAAGGGAAAATAGGAAAAGTATAACCAATCATAAAAGTTTACTCGTAGAAGGCGCAGTGTCCAGGTCTATGGACATCTACGTAGTATCTCCACGCCGGGACCATCTCTACATGAGCAGGAATGTAGTACTTCACACGAAGAACATCGATATAAATCTACTCCATATTAGAGAATACGAGGGTTGGAGTAGGAGAGGGAAAAGAAGTCACTTTGAGACGAGGGACGCCTTTGTAGCAGTCCCTCCACCGTAGGAAGGCTGTCAACTTCCTCTACCACCATTTCATCACCG
Source organism: Nicotiana glauca (assembly GCA_026770625.1). NCBI lineage: Eukaryota > Viridiplantae > Streptophyta > Magnoliopsida > Solanales > Solanaceae > Nicotiana > Nicotiana glauca. Next base: position 57,707 of record MU727761.1, on the reverse strand, counting down.
CTAGGAGGAGGCGCCGTATATAATGGGGTGGCCTCAGTATCTACCTCACAAGAATGATGAGACTTTGGGATTCGAAAGGATACCAACACAGAAAGGAAGAGGAGAAAGCTTCGAGTGAAGAACGTAAGATAAAGCAGGAAGGTGAGAAAGAAAACTGGGAAGAATGAAGGAGGATATCAAGAGAGGAATGGCCGAAAACTTTTGAAAAAACAAACCCTCCGTCTATTTATAAGATTGGGTGGTGCCAAAATCGAAGTGAAAAGTCATGAAGCAATGCTAGAACCAAAGCGTCAGGCCATCACATCCTACCTCGAAAATGTGCGCAATGATGACGCACATAAAGATGACATCATTTCCCGGTAAAGTATACTACCGACATTTTGCACTATGTACCGACCTCTCTCCATTGGTCGCTTCGTACTGCCACAACGGTTTAAATTTCTCCATCAAAATGCATGATGTCCGCTCATCGAGGACGCACCCAAACGCAATCCCGAAAAGCAGAAGGACTAACTGTGTGGATCCAAATTTGACCGACCACGACCGACGATAAGACTGGATGGCCCTAGCAATAGTGTATACCTATTAGGGGACATCAGGAATATTCCTTAAAAGATTCTCTGCTCTATTTTTATGAATTTTAGAAGAGTTCCTCTATAAGTATAAATAGAGGATTATAACCTTGTAGTAGGACTCTCTTGTTTTCTTTGGAAAAATAATATTATTGGAAATTAGAAATAAATCTTGCGATCGATCTTTCTTTTTTCTATCAATCTTTAAAGAGACTATTACTCTCAGCTAAGATTTACCCCTTCATCTTTGATTGATTAACTCAAAAAGATTCTAGTATCTTTTGAGTCAAACAATTAGGAGTAGGGGAAAACAAGGAAGAAAAGAAACATTGTAGTTGTAATTCTAACCAGCATATTGCAGACTCAACACAAATAGGTACTGCTAATCTAAAAGTCTCGGTAATCAATTATCATACATATCCCTTCCCTTTCATTTATTCCTTTAGAATTATATTTCCTGTTCTTTTTCTTTCAAAGTGTTTCATTGCCAAATTAAGGGATCTCTAAAGTAAGTAGTTTATCTTATTAGAAAAGAAAAAATCGAATTTAGCAAAAAACAAATTCAAAATTTGAAACTATGTTAGTATTTTGCATTTTAATATTAAAATAAAATATGCCATAACTCCCAATACTTTATGATGTAAAAAATGGTCATAGCTCCTATAACTCTCAGCGCTCCATGTTGTATAAAATGGTCATAACTCTTTTATAACTCTTCCCCCATGTTCTACCACTAATTGAATACTAATTATCCTTTATTCTTCGTGATTTCATAATTTATTACTCCATTTTCTTTCAATTTAGTTCAATAAAGAATTCTATCAATAGGAGTCTTTCTTTTATAATGTGGTGTGAAAAATAGTTGTAGAGTATTTCAATAATGTAAGGTTAAAGTTATGAAAAAAGAAGACGAGAGTTTTTACTTTTGTTGAAGGTAGGCGTTCATCTTGGTGGAGCTTTGGATTCAACAACTTATCTAAAGTTTGTTCGAGTCATACGACGTGATCGGACTGTTATATTCTGAGGGAGACAATTCAAGAGGATTACTGGTGGACTAGTGGAGACTTTGCTGCAGTGGGCTTGAATCTCCTTAAAGAGAGCAAGATATCCGCGCCTCGGCCTGAAGATATTTTATTTTCTTCATTTTATTTTTACCAACAACTTTAAGGATATTCAAATAACTAAAGTTGAAAAATTTTGAATATCAAGGTGGGAGATCTCAACAAGCCATTCCGTTTCAACAGTATTTATTTCAAGAGATGGAAGGGTAAAGTACATTTTTTATTTGAGTCTTCTCAACGTCTCTTACGTTTTAACTGAGAAGAATCCAAGCAAAGTAGACAACTCCTCCCATGAATGATGATGAGCTAATTGCCCTTCAAGAGAAAATTAAAAAATACAACAATGATTCATACAAGTGTCAGTATTATCTTATTGTCTATCTAATAAGTTTTATGATTATTAAAATAGAACTTACTGCAAAGAAAATTTGAAAAGCATTGCAGAGTAAGTATGATGTCGAGGAGGCAGGTGCGAAAAAGTAAGCTGCTAGCAGATTTTTTCTTTTTCAAATGGTGGACAATAAATCTATAGTAGATCAAGCTCAAGACTTCATAATGATCGTTGGAGAGCTCAAGTCTGAATATATTAAAATTGAAGATAATCTTATTGTTTGTGACATAATAGATAAACTTCCACCTTCATGAAAGGAATTTCAAAAAACTATGTACCACAAACAAAAGGAAACTTCACTTGTGACATTGATAATGTAAATTCGCATGGAAAAAGAGGCAAAAAGTCAAGATGCACTTATGCAATCGAAAGAGAGCAATCTATAACCCATCACTACAAAGGTAAATTTAATTACTTTAAATAATATTACTCCTACAACTCACAAAAATAGTTATTTGAAGCCAAAGAAGAAGACGTTTAAGAAAATATATGGAAGACCTCCTACGAAGAATAGTGGCGCAAACAACCAACCACAGAATCAACAAGTTCAAATTGTGAAACAATGCTTTGACTGTGGCAAGAGTGGGAATATTTCTTAATTTTGTAAATTTCAAAATACCACAGGCAAACGTTACCAAAGAGCCATTTGTGGCGGTGATAACAAACATTAACATGGTAGAAAATTTTGATGGATGGTGGGTTGATTCTGGAGCAAACCGTCATGTTTGCTATGATAGAGATTGATTTAAAGTATATACTCCATTTGAGGAGCCCAAAACCATCATGATTAATGGTTCTCACACAACATAGGTGCTTGAAAAAGGGAGAAGTCGATTTGAATTTTACTTCAAAAAGAGTATTAACATTGAAAGACGTACTTTATACTCTTTCAATTAGAAACAAATTGATGTCTAACTTTCTTCTTAACAAGGAAGGCTTCAAATATAAATTATTGAGCGTGATCAATATGCAATAGTGAAAAAGGGTATTTTTGTGGGTAAGAGATTTCATGTGAAGGGATATTCAAGTTGAATATTGAGATGAATAAAGCTTCTTCTAATTCTATTTATATGCTTTTTTCCTACTACCAAAGTTCTATTTTTTCTTTCAGCCGCAATATTTGATGTCGGACTAATTTTTGGCATGCTCGTTATGTGGGAATTATGAGTAGTTTAAGATTAATCTCAATTACTAAAAAGAATTTTAAAAAATGTGAGGCTTGTAGTAAGGCTAAAATAACTAAAATGCCTCATTTTCAAGTTGAAAGAAAAACCGAATTTTTAGAATTAGTTCACACATATATTTGTGAACTTGGAAAAATTTTAACTCGTGGAGGAAATAAATATTTTATCACTTTTATTGATAATTTCTCTAAATACACAAATGTTTACTTGATGAAAAATAAAAGTGATGCGCTTGAAAATTTTAAAAATTATCTCCATGAGGTTGAAAATAAATTCAGTAGAAAAAAATAAAAAGAATTAAAAGTGATAGAGGTCGTGAATATGAGTGTAATGAATTTAATTCTTTTATTATATAATTAGTAATAATTTATAAAACTACTCCACCTCATTCTCCTGCATCAAATGTTGTGGCCGAAAGAAAAAATAGAACTTTGGTAGAGTTAACTAATGTCATGCTTATTGATTCAAATGCACCTTTAAATTTGTGGGATGAAGCTATTTTGACTGCATGTTATGTGTTGAATAGGGTGCCTCGTAAGAAAATAAAATTGACACCATTTGAGTTGTGAAAAAATCACAAGCCAAATTTGAGTTATTTTCTATGTTATGCTAAAGGATCCTAAAATAATAAAATTGGGTAAAAAAATTACCACTTATGCTTTTCTTGGTTATTCTTCTAATAGTACAACGTATTGATTTTTAAATCTTGAAGAGAATATAATTATAGAATCAGGTGATGACATTTTTCATGAAAATAAATTTCCATTTGAGTCTAAAAATAGTTAGGTCAAAGAGATAAAGATAACTTTTTATCTATGCCTAGTTCTTCTACTTCTATATTACAAAATAAAGAAAATGATGCTTTTGCGTTCCATGTTACAAAATTATAAAGAAAAATTACACTAGGGCTCATACCTGTGGTATGGATGGTGGTGAGTAGAGAGAAGACGTGCGTGTGAGCCTGGTGTGAGGAGTGAAATCGTGAGATTGGAGGGGGGGGGGTGAAGAGGGAATAGTGAGAGTTGGGAGACGGGGGAATAGTGAGAGTTAGGAGGATAGAAGTGAATCATAGGGAGGGTTTGCATATTGGGGGAATTTAAGTTAGGCTAAAGAGGTAAAAGGAAAAAAAATTAAAATAAAAAAAACTTTAAAACGACCCCAATCCAGTGATTTCTGGGGCGGAACTAGCGCGATCATGCTAACTTCGCACTTGTCCAGGTAGAATGTTACGCTTTTAGCGTGAGCTCTAGCGCGAACTTCGCGCTAGTTTGTGCAGCTTAGGTAGAATGTTGCCCAGTTAGCGCGAACTGTAGCGCGATCGCGCTACTGGGCAACTCGTTTTTGCACTTTTTCACCTGTATTTACCCTGGTCGATGGTCTTTTCGTCTGCTCTTTGTCACCTGTATTGGTTAGCATGCTACAAAATGTACAAATACACTACAACTATTGTTGGGTTGCCGCCCAACCAGTGCCTTAGTTATTATCGTGGCACGACTGTTATACCCCATTTTAACGCGGGTCAAATTAGAGTATAACATATTGGTAATTCTACAGGTTTAAATAATTAAAAGAGTTGGCACCTAATTAATTAAGGGTAAATTAGGACACCAATTTTAGCTAAGTAATGCTTAAAATTAACTATATTTTTATGATCTGCTTAACCTTGAGATTATAGGCAAGAGTTCTAATTAATCCTATAGGGAAGGTTATTAAAGCACCTTATATGATCAGCTAATTACGATTAACCGACCAAACTTAGGTTAATTAAATGTAAGACTATATATAGTAATTGATGTTTTTTAGGAAAAAGTAACTCATATGCGTTACATAGTGAAAAAAAACATTTCTTTTTAAAAAGAAATAAGTAGTCCTTCAAAAGTTTTTCTGAAACACGTTAAAGTCAAGAGAGAAGAATTTTAAGATTTGAACCCAATAAAAAATGCTTTATCAAAACTGTTATGTGATGACCTAGCCCGTCGTCACGTGAGTTACCGCCCCGTTTTCTCATATTATGTTGTTCTATGTTTCAATATCAGCATTTGAGTTGATCGGATAGAATTGAATTGGTTTTAGTTGGAAATAAGGTACATAGTCTCTTAGAAGGAAGCTTGTTTTGGAAAAGTCAACCGGAAGTTGACTATATAGTTAGAAGGCTCGGATGTGAATTCTGGTGATTTGGTTAGCTTTGGGGGATGATTTGTGACTTAGGAGCGCGATCGGAATTGAATTTGGAGCTCTGGTGTAGAGTTAGGCTTGAATCGGCGAAGTTTGAGTTTTGGCGAATTCCGGTTGATAGGTGAGATTTTGAACCGAGGGTCGGAATAGAATTCCGAGAGTTGTTATAGCTTAGTTGGGTGATTTTGGATATGTGTGCAAATTTTCAGGTCATTCGGACATCGTTTGGTCGGATTTTTGATCGAAAGTGCATTTCGAAAGTTCTTGAAGAACTTAGGCTTTGATTTGGTGAAATTTAATAATTTTGCTGTTAACGATGGTGATTTGATGATTCGAGCAAGTTTGAATAAAGTAATAGATCATATCTGTGCTTTTGGTTGAGATCCCGGGGGCCTCGGGGTGATTTTGGGTGGTTAAACGGATGATTTGGAGTTTGTTGCAGGTTTGAAGTTTTACTGGTTCTGTCATTTCCGCATTTGCGGAAAAAGGAACGCATAAGCGGTTCCGCAGATGCGGCGTAATGATCGCAGAAGCGGGCCTTTGAAGGCTTGGGCAATTTTCGCAGAAGTGGGCATCACAGGTGCAATTTTGGAACGCAGAAGCGGTTGGGGAACCGCAAAAGCGGTGACCGCAGAAGCGGTAGTTAAAGCGCAGAAGCGAAAAGATCTGGGCAGAACAATATTAAGTCCCCTTCACGAATTTTGAAGGAGAAAACATTTAGGGCTTCGGACTTAGGTGATTTTTGGACGATTTTGAAGAGGATTTCGAGAGTTTTCATCAGGCATGGATTCTTGGTCTTAGATTATGTTATTATGGTATAAAAAATGGTTAGCAGTGAAAATCCAAGGGAATTAAGGTTAAAAATGGAGGTTAGGGCTTGAAAATTTAAAGAGTATAAACTAGTGTTTTGAGGGGTCAAATGGACTCCGATTTTTGTGAATTTGGTATGTATGAACTCGTGGCGAGATAAGGAAGCCGGTGATGTTAATTTTATAATTTTTCGAGACGTGGGTCCGGGGCTTGGGTTTTGCAAATTTCGAGATTCTTGATATTTTTCGAATGTTTTAGAGTGGGTGGTGTTCCCTTAGCATATTGTAATGTATTCGCTCTGATTTTGATTAGATTCGACGCGCGTGGAGGAATTTCACCGGTTCGAGGTGAGTAATTGTTTTAAATGATGTCCTGAGGGTTTGAAACCCCAGAGTTGCACAATGTAGTGCTATGTTGAGATGAAACACACGCTGTATGACGAGCGCGGAATCATTTACTATTGGGAGTTATGACTTGGTGCATCCCGATTGATATTTTACCGCGTATTTGATAAAGACTTGATGTTTTTCACTATGATTTGGTCTTATTGCCATACTTGGGCTTCGTGCCGACTATTTGAAAACCTTTGTAAATTTCCATCATTGTTTTTACTCACTAATTGGAATATTATTTGAACTCCGTCCAACTGAATTATACTGTTTAATGAACTCAGCTACATTTATACTCCACTTGAGATTTAAATGATATTTTTAATGTTGTTTGAACTGAGCACCATTGTTTTACTGATGCCCAAGGGGCTTATGATCATTTTCTGGACTGATTGAGGCCGAGGCCATATGTGAGGATATGTTAAGTGATGTGAGGAGGCTTTCAGGCCTCGAGTGTGATGTGTGAAGGCTTTAAGGCCTTATGATATAGCGCTTGGGCTGTAGGAACCCCTCCGGAGTCTATACACACCCCCAGTGAGTGCAGGGTACCCAGGTGAGTTGGAGTGGGCCCGAAAGGCCGATGTTGTGTTTTGTGAGTTGGGAGTGAGCCCGAGAGGCTGATTTTGTGTTTTGTGAGTTGGGAGTGAGCCCGAGAGGTTAATGTTGTATTTTGTGAGTTGGGAGTGAGCCCGAGAGGCTGATGTTGTGCGTTGGTGAATTAGGAGTGAGCCCGTGGGGGCTGATACTGTATTGAAAATTTGATATTGAGCCCGAGGGGTAAGTTTCTGATTATTCCTTACTTGTAAATTAAGTGTCTTCACTGTTTTTAAAAGAGAATCATCTGTTACTTCACAGTTTTATTGCGTAACTGATTTTACTGCTTGAGATAGCGTTATTTGTGCCTTTATGAGATTTCATGCTTTCAGTCATTATTTATTTTTATTACTCACTGAGTTGGAGTACTCACATTACTCCCTGCACCTCGTGTGCAGATGCAGGTAATTGTTCACCCGGTATTGGATTTTGAGTTGATTGGAGATTTTGCCATCGTAGCTGAGCAAGGTGACCGTCAGCGTTCGCGGCACCGTATCTCTTCCTTTGATTCTAAATTCCATTATGTATATTACTGGTCTTATAATAGTGTTTAGATTCTTTAGATGCTCGTGACTTGTGACACCCCGATTTCGGGCTGAGTTGGGCTGGTTCCCTGTTTTATCATTTCCTTCCACATTTATGACAATGTACACTATGGTTTGACTCATTCGTGTTAAGTAACTGTTAAAAGAGGTATTATTAATCTGTTGGTTGGCCTTGTCTTCACGAGAGCGCCATCACGACCGGGTTGGAATTTTGGATCGTGACAAGATTTTTAAAAAGAAAATATACTAGATCTCAAATGATTATTTACAAAGGAACTCTTTAAACTAAAGAAACGGACGAAGAAGCCAAAAGAATCAGTTTGCTTTGTTCAGAAATAACTTTAACATTTGAAAGGCTAAAAATCACATTTTAAAATAAAACTGGAGTTCAAGTTCTGTGCTAATTATGAGTTTAGAAAGCACTGCTGATTTTAATAAACATGACACACATCTAGTTTTACTAGTTCATATTAAAACCAACAAAAGCACTACAATATATAAGATAAAAATAACTTGTTAGCATCCTAAAGTGAATAATATCAAATTCAAACTTGATTGTTAATACCATACTAAAGATGAATCTAAAACTGAAAAATCCAAATCGCATAAATAAGAATCAATCAAGAGAAACGGAATTTATGCTAAAACGAAAGCCGCCATAGGCGACCCCAAGCAAATTTGCTTGTTTTCTTATTATTAGGTGTTGAAAGGAAGATGAAATGTAATGACTCTATGTAGTGGTGGTGATAGTGTTGAGTCTAGGAGACTCTATTGCGAGAGTCTCGAATCAAGACTCTCCAAAGTGTACATGCAAAGAAGTGGAAGAACAAAATTAGAGAAACTATTTGATTCTTAACAATATAAGATATCTACAATATTATATAAATCTTCAATTCACAGAAAAGAAAAGAGCACCTGAGATATGAGGTGCTCATATTACAAATACACATCCTTAACTAACTCACTTCTTACAATCTAAACAAACATAATAATCATATATGATAAAAGAAACTTGAGGCAGTAAATTAAATTCTCATACTAGTAAATACCTTGCAGTAAGCTTTAATTAAAATTTGAGTGGTAATCTAGCTATGACCAATGGCGCTTATGACATTGAGCAAGATAAGGGGGCAATTGTCACGATTCAATCTCCATACCCGGTCGTGATGGAGCCTCTCGTGAAGAAAAGCCATCCAACTAACCCTATCCACTTTCTTTTTAAAATTATTTAAACATAAATGAGTAAAGTGATACAACAATAATAATCAGGACTACAACCCCACACAACCCGACCGGAATGTCACAAGTCAAGAGCATCTAGGAGGATCTTTATTACAATTTCAAAATCTATAATACATAGAGTAAAATTTGGAAATCAAGAAGAAGAAGAAACTCGGTGCCGCGAACGCCGGCGGTCACCTTGCTTAGCTACGATAGCAATACCTTCGATCCGCTACTAACCCGCTATCGGGTGAACAATACCTGCAACTGCACGTGAGGTGCAGGGAGTAAAGTGAGTACTTCCAAATCAGTGGTAATAAGAGCGAATAATATCTGAGCGATAAGAAAACACATATGAGCACTCCAAAATGCTATAGAAGACAGTACAACCCTTTGAGAAAAACCGTAACGCTGTAAAAAAAATCCTTTAGAAAATCTCAAGCTCAGTTAAAAATCTCTTTTGAAAATATCATTTTTCCAACAATTTAAGCAAGTAAATGCAGGATAGGTAGTGCAAGTCAGCACAAAAGTCAGCCTCTCAGGCACAAGCAAGTATGCATAACTGAGCTCATAACTCGTCCTTCAGGCAATATTCTTATCTCTGGTCAGCCACTGTTACCTGACCCATTTACATCATACACTGTCACTGTTACCACCGTCTCAAATTTATCCACTTTAAAAGTGATCAGACAATATCAGAACAACAAATAAATATCTCAAGAAAATAACACAACAAATGGTGCACAAATGTAATAATGCAATGCAATGCATATGACGGTACGCTCTAGTACCCGCTGCGGCGTGCAGCCCGCTCCACTTATTTAACGTCGACGGCGCTCACTGGGGATGTGTACAGACTCCGGAGGGGCTCCTACAGCCCAAGCATAATATCAGCCAGTTATTGGCATAAAACAGGCTCTCGGCCTCAATATCAATATATAATAATCGCTGCAGCGCGTAGTCCGATCCATGTAATATACTACTGCGACGTGCAATCCGATCCATGCATGTATTTGTATATACTGCTGCGGCGTGCAGCCCGATCCATATCTCAGTCCAGAACATGCAAATGAGCCACTCGAGCAATGTCAAGTAATAGCTTTTTAAATCAAAATATCAGAAAAATGCAATCTGAGCCTTTAAACTTTAGCAATATGACTGCGCATTTCGAACACAGTGTTTCACTCAGGACTAAAATTATTTAATATGCTGAGTGTCATAAAAAACGTGATAATAACCTCTACAGGGTTCAAATAACCGGCACTAAGCCCAAAAACATGGCAATCAGCCCAATTCAAGATAGCATCTAGCAAGTTTCAGTCAATTACGCAGTAAAATCCACAACCGGGACAGACCAAGTCATAATCCCCAACGGTGCTCTACCCCACGCTCATACCTGGCATGCAAGTCACCATGATACAGCACTATGGTGTGCAAATCCGGGGTTTCAAACCATCAGGATATCATTCACAAGTATTACTCACCTCGAACCGGTGAAATTCTTTGCTCGCGACGCCTTTGCCCCTCAAATTGGCCTCCACGCGCGTCGAATCTAAACAACAAGAGAGCGAATACATCACAATATAACAATGGGACAACACCCAATCGATAACAATCGAAACATAGCAAAAATCTCGAAACTAGCAAAATCCGAGCCCCAGGCCCGCTTCTCGAAAAATTACAAAACTTACATTACCAGATTCCTCGTGGCCATAAATACCAAGAACTCTCAAATCCGAGCTCAAATGACCTATCAAATTCCAATTTGAAATTGTCAAAAACTCAAGCCCTAGTTTTACCCCTTTTTGGTGAATTTCAACCAATTTTCATGTTAAATCTAACATAATCTCGTGTATTTAGGCTAAGGAACTTACCTCTAATCAATCCTCCTTGAATCCATCTTCAAATAGCTCTCCCAAGCTCCAAAATCGCTCAATAATGGAGGAAAAATAACATAGGCTTGCGGATGAAATATTAATTAAAACTCTTCTGCCCAGGTCGATTTTCGCTTCTTCGGATTCAATACTGCTTTTGTGGCTTCCGCTTATGCGGTCAACGTCCGCTTTTGTGGACCTTTCACTTGAGGTAACTATCCGCTTCTGCGGCCACATAACTGCTTCTGCGGCCACATAACTGCTTCTGCGGTTACCGCTCCTGCGGTCCCTTTCCGCTTCTGCGGACTTTCGCTTAAGGGGCATAACCGCTTCTGCGGTCCAAAACTCGCACTCGCGATACCGCTCCTGCGGTCAAGACTTTCGCTTATGCGGAACTGCTGAACCCTCACCTTTTCACACCTGTGGAGATTCTTTCGCTTCCGCGAAGCTGCATCTGCGGTCTCCCTTCGGCAGATGCGGAAATACCTGCTGCAACAAAAACCAGCAAAACTTCTAACTTCAAATTCTCTTGTTCAACCACCCGAATTCACCCCGAGGCCCTGGGGACCTCAACCAAAAGCACAAACACGATCTATTCCCTTATTCAAACTTGCTTGAATCATCAAAACGCCATCGTTAACATTAAAATCCTCAATTTTTATCAAATCAAAGCCTAAGTTTCTTAAAAACTTCCGAATTGCACATTCGATCAAAAAGCCCGACCTAAATACCTCCGAATGACCTGAAACTTTGCACGTATATCCAAAATCACCTAACGGAGATACTGTAACTCTCGGAATTCCATTCTGACCCTCGGATCAAAATCTCACCTAACAACCGGAATCCGCCAAAATTCAAACTTCGCCAATTCAAGGCTAATTCTACACCAGACCTCCAAATTTAATTCCGATCGCACTCCTAAGTCACAAATCATCCCCGAAGCTAACCAAATCACCGGAATTCACATTCGAGCCTTCTAACTATATAGTCAACTTCCGGTTGACTTTTTCAAAACAAGCTTCCTTCAAAGAGACTATGTGCCTCATTTCCAATTAAAACCAATTCAATTCTGTCCGATCAACTCAAATAGTGATATTGAAATATAGAACAACATAATATGGGAAAATGGGGTGAAAACACATGAGACGACGGTTCGGGTTGTCACAACAATTATATCCTAAAAGACATGATTTATGTACATGGAAGGTTCTTAACTCAGACTATACATATAAACGGTATGCTTTTCAGGGTGACTCAAAAATATGAAGTGAACTTAAATCAGCATTTCACTACTACCATATGACAGAGAGGTACCGGCATGTGACAGAGAAGACAAGGGAAAAAGAAAATGATATTTTAAGCCTAAAGCGTAAGTATCAAACTCACGAGAATGGCTTAGACAAGTCTGACTTTAGAATTCAAGTTTAACAAAGTCCAACACGTTTTGGTCATATGTCATTCCTTTATCAAAACATATGATATATTTTTTAAAGGACATGGTATGCAAGAATATCAGGAGTATTCGTAAACCCAAAATCTTAATTCATGGTTTGTATTATTTATTTATTTTTAAGAAATAAACAGTAGATTACATATAACATAATGCACATGTAACTTCATGGAGATATACTTTTTATTCCGAGACTTCTAGTTATAGAATAAAATTTAAATCATACTCAAAACCTCCAAAGCTATTCAATTCCAAGAAATAAACATTATACCTATGAGCGTGGTATTTAAACTCTCAAATAAAATCCTAAAAATAGGGATTCTAATTTTGGCTATTTTCCTCTACAATATGAACAGGAAAAGAACTATAACTAAGCTACTGTACTTTTCAAGAAATGCATAGAGCTATATTTAGACATCAACTTAGCTTTGTAAAGATAGTCATTAGGCATCGAATTGATACTTGAACTATTTAACCCAAACGTTTATTCTTAATCCTAGTTGCAAGTGTGTAAAAATTATGACTTAAAATTCAAGCTCACTAACAATTGTTATAGCTTTATAATATCAAACTGCTTGCCAAGAAACACCATTATGATAATATCCCCTATGTTTAACTAGATGTAATAAGTCAAATTCATTAATCAAATGCACACAAGTTAAGGACTAAATATGCTAGTGCTTTGTTAAAACTATTCAACCTAAGAAGTGAGATAAGCCACCCACAAGCACAATCTTTACTTGTATACAAAATCTAACCAGCAAACTTTTATGATTCTTTAGATGCAAAAAATCTATTTAAAGCTAGTCCTTTAACATATCTACTAAATAAGGAGATCATTCAACTAGACATGAAGGTAATTAATAACATCATTCTTTTTATGATATTTAAACTTGAGAAGCAGTAAACTTAAGGTGCCGTATCAAACACATATAAAAGGCACCTAAGCCATAATTTGACTTACGGAATAGAGATAAAATTTAATTTTATACATGCTGGAAAAGAAACAAGTACTCTAACTTATCAATTGAGACACAAAAAGCACATATAGTAGTGTTTTAAGCAAGAACTTCAAAATTAACAATTATTGTATTCACCTTTATAAATTTATTCCTCTAGGTACTTAGTTGTATCCTTATTCAATTAAGTCAGAATACTCACAATACATACACATGATTTCTATGCACACGCCGATTTCAAATCACACTTTCTTCATGGAAAATAAATTATAACACACATTTTTTTTAAAACAAAAATGATACATTTACTTCAAGTCTAGCAAAAGAAAATAAGAAGAGAAATTTTAAAGCGACTGACCTTTTTATGGGCAGTGAACCAGGACGGGGTCTTTGATCTTCTGTAGAACTCCGACCCCAAACTTGCTAACTCGGATGATGGTTAAACGATGAAATAATCAACAAAAATGCAGCACCTCTGCTCTATTTGAAACAAACGGATTCGAGAGACAAAAGAAAACAGAAGATTTTTGGCAAGCCAAAACTATAAGAACAAAGAAGGGCAGCAGTTTTATGGGGGCATTGAGCGGCGGCTCACTCTTGGTTTCGAAGGGTGAGGCTTCGGCTTAAAAATAAACCATCAATTTTTGGGGTAAAAGGGGAGGCTCTCCCCTGTCCAGATGGACTCCAAGTGCTGTTTTTTATAGGTGAAAATTTAGGGTTCTATTTTGAAATTGAGTCAAGGCTACTGAACCATTTAAACATTGAACGTTGACATTTGTAGAAGAATTAAATGAAGCATAGAACTTCTTTTTCCAACATGGTAATGTCAGTCTGCCATGGCTTAGCAACAATGAAATTTTTGTGAAGAAAAGGAAAGGAGGAGAAGAAGCAACTGTTGAGGAGAGAGTGAAAAAATTAAAATACTACTCTATGTGTTTAGGTATTTCAGCCGTTGGATTAAGAGTTTATACGGCTAAGATTAAGTCCGGACTATTTATCAAACGACATAGTTTCAATGGGGTTTTAGAGTATTCTAAAGTTGGGCTAAAGCTGAGAATTTTTGGGCTGCAGGTTTGACGGATTTGGGCAGACTTATGGGTTGTTTTTAGTAGAAAATAGTAGGCTACTAACTAGGCCAAATTTTCTTTCTTCTTTCTAAATTTTTTGGACTTCTAATAATCAACAATTATATTAATTAAAAAACAAATTACACAAGTAACTAACCTATTTATTATACCTAATTATAATTACTAACATTTAAATAAAATACTAATCGTAAGATGATGCAAGATTTATTAAAATAATTTTGTAATATTTAAAAGTTATTGCGAAAAAATTTCTCGCTTAGTGAGATAAAATAAATAAAAATACTTTTCGTGAAAAGTAACAATAAATAATATTAAGGTATGAATGATAAAGACAATAACAATAGAATTACTACTACTACTAATAATAATAATAATAAATAATAATAATAATAATATACTAATCATAGTAGTCGTAATAATATTAATAATAATAATAGTAATAGTGATATTAAGTAAATAATAATAATAATAATAATAATAATAATAATAATAATAATAATAATAATAATAATAATAATAATAATAATAATAATTAGGTCTAGTTTGTGCTAAAAATGGTAAAATAATTATTCTTACATTATTAGTGATATTAGAAGCTTAAAGAAATAGTTTGGAAGAAAGGAGGAAAAAAATTGGATGTCAACAACGACGGTTACAACAATTTAATGGGTTGCCTCCCATCCAGCGCCTGATTTAACGTCGCAGCATGACTCAACATGTTGTCAAGCATTTGACAGGTCCATCGAGGTCTTGTAACATGCAATGTTACCACCCCAATAATATTTTATCCGCTGGCCATTTACCAAGAAGGTAACATTGGAGCTCATATCCCGCAACTCCACAGCTCCATGAGGCTTCACACTTAACATAACGAAAGGACATGACCAACGAGATTTAAGCTTTTTGGGAAAGAGTTTCAACCTTGAATTGAATAATAGCACTTCCTGCCCCGGCTCAAACTCCCGATGTTGGATGCATTTGTCATGCCACCTCTTAGTATTCTCTTTGTACAATTTGGCATTTTCATAGGCGTGCAAACGAAACTCATCAAGCTCGTTGAGTTGTAGCAACCTCTTCTCCCCAGCTAACTCCATATCCATGTTTAGCTTTTTAATTACCCAATAGGCTTTGTGTTCAAGTTCGACGGCCAAATGGCATGCCTTCCTATAAACTAATTTATACAGAGAAGTACCTATGGAAGTTTTGTATGCAGTTCGATATGCCCATAATGCGTCGTCGAGCTTTCCAGCCCAGTCTTTTCTATTTCCATTCACTATTTTCTCTAGAATCTGCTTCACCTCTCTGTTTGACACTTCCACTTGACCACTCGTTTGGGGATGATAGAACGTGGAAACCTTGTGCTTGACACCATATTTTGCAAGGATATTATTTAGTAATTTTTTGCAAAAATGCATTCCTCCATCATTTATCAACACGCGTGGAGTTCTAAAGCATGTGAAGGTGTGCTTCTTTACAAAACTCACCACTACCTTGGCGTCATTAGTGGAAAGAGCAATGGCCTCCACTCACTTAGACACATAATCAACTGCCACCAAGATATACCTGTGCCCATTAGAGTATTGGAATGGTCCCATGAAGTCGATTCCCCACACATAAAATAGCTCTACTGCCAGAATATTCTGCAAGGGCATCTCATGCCTCTTGGTGATTGTTCCGGTTCTTTGGCATCTATCACACATTTTAACAAAGGCATGTGCATCCTTAAACAATTTGGGTCAATAGAAACCTGATTGTAGAACTTTCTGGGCGGTCCTATCTCCCCTGTGATATCCTCTGTATGGTGACGCATGACAGTCATGCAATATGGCATTCATCTCTTCTTCTGGAACACATCTTTGCACCAACTGATCTGCGCATAGCCGGTATAAGAATGGCTCATCCCACATATAGAACCTCACATCATGTAGGAACCTTTTTCTATTATCGGGTGTCAATTCCGGTGGTGTCACCCCACTTGCAATGAAATTCACATAATCTGCATACCACGGGGCATCATTTGAGGTGACTGCCAATAACTGCTCATCAGGAAATGTTTCTTTGATTGACCCACCTTCAGCTATATGGCTCCAGTTTTCTAACCTGGATAAGTGATCAGCCACTTGGTTCTCTGTCCCTTTTCGATCTCGGATTTCTAAGTCAAACTCTTGCAAGAGAATGACCCAACGAATCAGTCTCGGCTTGGCATCTTTCTTCTCAAACAAGTATCTGATAGCTGAATGATCTATGTAGACGATGACTTTGGTCCCCACTAAATATGATCTGAACTTGTCAAACGCCCACACCACTGCAAGCAACTCTTTTTCAGTAACTATGTAATTCATCTGAGCTGGATTCAGAGTTTTGCTCACATAATAGATGGAGTGAAAGATTTTATCTCTCCTTAGACCCAAAACAGCTCTAATAGTTATGGCACTCGCATCACATATCAACTCAAAGGTTGTTCCCAATCCGGGGCAATGATAATTGGTGCAGTCACTAGCTTTCGCTTCAGCTCCTCAAATGCTTTCAGACAGGCATCATCGAACTTGAAGGAGACATCTTTCTCGAGCAACCTACACAAGGGAGAGGAAATTTCCGAAAAATCTTTAATGAAACGACGATAAAAACTTGAATGGCCCAAGAAACTGCGAATGCCTTTGACGGACATTGGTGGGGGAAATTTTTCAATTACTTCCACCTTTGCTTTGTCCACCTGCAAACCATTTTTAGACACCTTGTGCCCCAATTCTATACCTTCACGTACCATAAAGTGGCGCTTTTTCCAGTTTAGCACCAGGTTTGTCTCTTCACATCTAGCAAGTACTTTATCGAGATTCATTAAACAGTTATCGTAAGAGCACCCAAACACAGAAAAATCATCCATGAACACTTCTACAAATCTTTCAACCGTATTAGTAAAAATAGCCATCATACACCTTTGAAAAGTTGCAGGTGCATTACAGAGACCAAAGGGCATTCTTTTGAACGCATACGTGCCATATAGACACGTCAATATGGTTTTATCTTGGTCCTCTGGGATATAGCAATCTGATTATACCGGACTAACCATCCAGGAAATAATAGTATTCCTGGCCAGCTAATCTATCAAGCATTTGGTCAATAAAAGGGAGAGGGAAGTGGTCCTTTTGGGTGGCATTATCCAGTTTTCGGTAATCTATACAAATCATCCACCTAGTGATAGTTCTTGTGGGAATCAAATCATTATTTTCATTAACAACCACAGTTATCCCCCCCCCCCTTCTTAGGTACACATTGAACGAGGCTTACCCATTTGCTATCTGAGATTGGAAATACAATACCTGCGTTGAGCCACTTAATCACTTCTTTTCTTACCACTTATTTCATGATTGGATTGAGTCGGCGTTGTTGCTCTACAATGGGCTTGTGTCCGTCCTCCATGAGGATTTTATGCATGCAAAAAGCTGGACTAATGCCTTTAATGTCAGACATTGTCCACCTAAGTGCTCGCTTGTGCTCACGTAGCACCCTCAACAATTGCTCTTCTTGCAATTTAGACAATTCAAAAGAAACAATAACAGGTAAAGTGTCAGAGTCACCCAAATAAGCATATTTAAGGTGAGGGGGCAACGATTTAAGCTCCAATTTTAGAGCCTCCTCAATTGACGGTTTGGGGGGTGGCCCATCTGGCCTATTCAATGGCTCAAAGGGGTGTATCACATGCATGTAAGCACAAGATATATCCAGGATGTGCATCATCTCCTCAACCTCTGTATCGTTTCCCATGCTATTGAACAACATAAGTGTTTTCTCTAGAGAGTCGTCTAGATATACACTCGTGTCAAGAATTTGCTCATCAACCTCAACAACGGATATCATTAAGAGTTCCTCAAGGTGGCGGGGGAGTTGGATTACTTTGTACACATTAAAGATTGCTTCCTTATCATCCACCCTCAACATCATTTCCCCCTCTCTCACTTTAATAACTGCATCACCAGTAGCTAAGAGAGGTCGCCCCAATATGATTGGGACTATTTCATCAGCCTCATAATCCAGGATAATAAAGTCATCTGGGAAGATAAATTTTCCAATTTGCAGCAACACATATTCCATCACACCCTCGAGGTGTGCTATTGATCTATCAGCCAGCTGCAACATCACAGTAGTTGGCCTTGGAGTTCCCAGGCCCAATTGCTTGAACAAAGATAAGGGCATTAGATTTATAATCGCCCCTAAATCACAAAGAGCATGACCCACATCAATATTACCAATGCACACTGGAATGGTGAAGCTGCTAGGATCCTTAAGCTTTTGAGGAAGTTTGTTCTGGACCCTTGAGGTGCACTCCTCAGTAAGTGCCACTGTCTCAAATTCATTCAATATTCTCTTGTGAGCCACTATATCCTTTATGTACTTAGCATACTTTAGAATTTCACGCAGTACATCAACAAGTAGAATATTTAATTTAACCTGACTCAACATGGAGAGAAATTTGCTGAACATGCAATCATCATTCTTTTTCTGCAATCTCAAGGGGAAAGGTGGTAGTGGCCTTGTAGCCTCCACTGGCTCTGGAATTGCATCAGTATTCTTCGATTCATGAGTTTCCTTAGGTATCAACTCCCCCTCAGGTGTGGCTTTGTCTTTTCTTTTCTTTGGCACTTCCTCCAGCTCTCTCTCATTTTTGAGTGTTGCTGCATTCACTTGAGGATTCTTTTCTGTATTACTGGGGAGAGCGCTTGCAGGTTTGGTGTTTTGATTTATTGCCAACTTACCCATCTGCCTTTCAAGATTTCTAAAATCGATTTTGAGCTGCTGATTGTCAAGCAACAACTTCTTTAGCAAATTATTTGTACTCTCTTCCATTTGTTGGGGTGGTTTCTGATGTGGATTGAAATTCCCTTGGGGTCTATAGTAATTCAGATTCTGCTGATTTCCATCCCATGAGAAGTTGGGATGATTCTTCCAATTTGGATTGTAAGAATTCCCGTATTGTGCATGCTGATTCGGTGGACCTCTGTTCTGCTTCCCCACGTAGTATATGGATTCAGGATTCACAGGGCACGTCACTCATATGATTGTCACCACATAATTCACAGAAAATAGCCATTTGTTGTACATGTTGCATTGGTTGTGGTTATTGCATTGTCATCCTAGTCATCTGATTAGCCAACTTTGCAATATCGGCTCTCATGGCTGTCAAGTCGTCGAGCTCGAGTACTCCAGCTGATTTCTGCTTAATTGCCTTTCGTGAATCATCCTCAACTTGACAATTATGATCGTTAGCAGTGAAGTTATTTAGCAAGGTTTGGATTTCACTGTACGGTTTGTCCATGCAACTACCCCACAAGCTGAATCAAGATTCATCTTTGAAGCATCATTTAACCCATCCATGAAAGTGTGACCCAATACCTCGTCAGTTTGGCAATGATGTGGACAGTCTCTGAGCATCTTCTTGTACCTTTCCCATGCTTGACGAAGTGTCTCGCCATCTCGTTGTTCGAACCCAAGAATTCGACTCCTCAATACCTTTGTTTTCTTAGTGGGGAAAAACTTGATTAAGAATTTCCTTGCTAGATCATCCCAAGTGCGGATTGAGTTTGTGGGCTCCTTCTGCAACCACTCCTTAGCTTCCCCAAGCACTAAAAAGCGGAAAAGTGTTAACCTGACATAGTCCTTGGAAACATTCGGATAATTGTAAGTATCCATAATTTCCAAGAAATTCTGAATATACCTCTGCGGATCTTCATGAGATAGACCCACATATTACCCTGTGGACTGGATTAGCTGTACCATTTACTGTTTGAGTTTAAAGTGCCCTGTGATATCAGGCTTCACAATAGCCTGAGTTATATTAGCAAGACTGGGCCTTGCGGCTTCAATCACCTCGCGTTCCTCATTCCCTGCCATCTCTATTGGATGTGGTTGGACTATTATTTCCAACTCTCCTTCAACTCTGGTTCTTGCGTCTACTTCCCTCCTCACTCTGTAAAGTGTTCTTTCAATTTCAGGATCATGGGGAAGTAGATTGTTTGCGCTTCGGCTCCTCCGCATTCAGAAGAAAAGCCTGTGTTCACACAAACCAGGTAAACTAAAAATTTAAGCTTGAACAAATAATCAATAAAAGCTTAACTCAGTCAAGTAGCTAATTTCTACGTCCCCGGCAACAGCGCCA
Source organism: Nicotiana glauca (assembly GCA_026770625.1). NCBI lineage: Eukaryota > Viridiplantae > Streptophyta > Magnoliopsida > Solanales > Solanaceae > Nicotiana > Nicotiana glauca. The sequence goes on along the minus strand of MU727761.1, from coordinate 37,240 downwards.
AAAACTTGTTGTGGCCAAACGCACATGCAAATATACGCGGTCATCAAGTAATAAAGTAGTGAGTAGAGTATCATTCCCACGAAGACTTGTGATTAACTTTTGACTGATTCAAACTCAATTAACTTATTGATCCAAGAGATTTATCACAAAATATAGTTATCTCTAATTTACTACCTAAAAATATCAATTACTAATATAACTAGAATAATCAACCAAACAAACAGTAATTTCGATTAACAACCAATAGAGGGAGATATTCCAGGGTCACGGGTTAGGTAACAATTATGTTGTGTTCTTGGCTTAAAATAACTAATTGATTTATCTGGGTTATTGATTGACAGGGTTGATAATGCTCATAAGGATCTTTCGATTCCTTACTCGCCTATTCAAATTAACTCAATGTCTATATGTCTATGGAATTAAGATTAACAAGAATGCATTTATAGTTCCTGTATTTCAACCAAGCAAGGCTATTAGGTGTATGTCTATCCTAATTGCGAATTCGTTCCCCAATGCCCACGTTCAAGAACTTGCTCTATTTAATTTTATATGCAATCCAAAGTTCCCACTTTTGAGTTCAACTCTAGATTCGTAGATAGTATTTCATTGTTAGCTACTCAGCAAAATAATTGAGGACATAATTAAATAAACAACCCAATATGATAAAATCAACTTCGTTAAATTAAACACTGAACCACAACAATCATGTTTCACCCATGACCCTAAAACAATGGGTTTTAGCTACTCATAGTCGTGTTCATCTCAATAATGTTTAATTTCATTCAAAACGTTAAAATAAGAAGAGGAAAAGAAGAACTTGATGTTGGATTTTCCTCCTTGCCTCTTGCCTCTTGCCTCTTGCCTCTATGTTTCTTGCACTAAACTATGAAAACCTTGATATTTGACTCCTTGGGCGAGCTTAAATTTATATAGGTTAAGTGGAATTTCATCCAAATTCCCAATTTTGCCCCTAATAGGTCTTTTTCGAACTGGGACTAGCGCGAACGCACTAGAGCTTGCGCTAGAGTTCATGCTAGTTTTCTGACATTCAGCCTCCAGCTTCTAGACTAGCGTGATCGCACTTGACCTCGCGCTAGTCTGGACCATTATTTCTTCAATTTTTTGTCTCGTCCTTGCGCGCACTCAACTCCGAGGGGTCTTCCTTGCTCCAATGTAGCACCAATCACAACTTCAAGGCACCATATAGGCTCACCATCCTGCACTCACAATTAGAGCTATTTTTTTTATCATTTAACCATATTATGATATTGAAACATATTCAAACGGGAGTATAAACAATCGCCAAATCACCTAGACTTAGCCTATTATCACTTATAATACTACAATGTATATATTTTTAAATCTTGAAGAGAATATAATTATAGAATCAGGTGATGCCATTTTTCATGAAAATAAATTTTTATTTGAGTCTAAAAATAGTTAGGGTCAAAGAGATAAAGTTAACTCTTTATCTATGCCTAGTTCTTCTACTTCTATATTACAAAATAAAGAAAATGATGCTTTTGCATTAAGAAGTAGTAAAATAGCTAGAATAGAAAAAGATTTTGGTCCTGATTTTTATGTTTTTAATATTGGAAATGACCATTATTTTATAAGAAGCTTTATTGTCACCTGATGCTATTTTTTGGAAAGAGACTGTAAATGATGACTAATTTCTCATAAAACTTGGAAGCTGGTTGATTTACCACAAGCTTGTAAAACAATTGTGTGCAAATGAGTCATAAGAAAAAATTTAAAACCGGATGGATCCATTGATATACAGCTAGGTTAGTTGTTAAAGGGTTTAAGCAACTAAAAGGTCTAGAATTTTTTGATACTTTTTCTCCGGTAACTAGAATTATATCCATTAGATTTTTATTTTCTACTGTTGCAATAATTGATTCGCATATTCATCAAATGGATTAAAAAATACTTTTTTAAATGATGGGGACCTAAATGAAGAAATTTATATGGATTAACATCGGGGTTTTATAGAAGCAGGCCAAGAAAGTAAAGTGTGTAAGCTTACTAAATCCCTTTATGGCTTGAAACAGGCACCTAAGCAATGACATGAAAAATTTGATTCCTGTATTATTGAAAATAGTTTTAGATCAAATGAGTGTGATAAATTCATCTATCATAAGTCTTGGAATAATTCACATGTAATCGTTTGTCTCTATGTTGATGATTTGCTAATATTTGGCTTTAACATGAATATTGTTGGAGAAACTAAAAGCATGCTTAGTAGCCATTTTGGCGTGAAAGATTTGGGTAAGGCAAATTTCATTCTTGGAATGAAAATTACTAGAACATGTGATGGAATTTTTCTTGACCAGTCATATTATGTTAAGAAAATTTAGAAAAAAATAATTTTATTGATTGCAAGCATTTTGTAACCCCTTTTGATTCAAGTGTTCACTTATCTCATGTACAAAGTGATAATGAAGTTATAAATCAAAAGAAATATACTAGCTTAATTGAAAACTGCAGATATGTAACTGATAGAGTGCGGAAATGACCAGAATACATAATATAGTCCCACTAGGACCCAGTGTCACGATCATGAGCCTCTAAATACAGAGTTAAAATCCTAGTACAAGTCTGTCTAAAAGCGAGAAATACAGAATGTAAAGATAGAGATAGAAGGGAGAATCTTCGGCTGCAAACGCCGTGCAGCTACCTCGAATAATCCCGGAGAATGCATCTGGGACTCTGGTCAAAGCTCACCCAGCCTGTGAAAGCCCGGGATCTGCACACAAGGTGCAGCGAATAAAGTGAGTACTCCGACCCAGTGAGTAATAAAAATAAATATAGTCCGAAGGTAAGAAAACACAGTGAATACACAAAGTAAGCTATAATCCAAATATACAGCAATGCATGGAACTGAACAACCGAACAAAAATTAAAGATACAAATGCATGGATGCAATGCAATGTAATGCATATGATGGTACATTCCAGTACCCACTGCGGCGAGCAGCCCGAGCCACCCATAATCATTTATCATCGACGGCGCTCACTGGGGGTTGTACAGACTCCGGAGGGGCTCCTACAACCCAAGCGCAATATCAAGCCATCTCGTGGCATCAATCAAATCCTGGTCAGTCATTGTTACCTGACCCATTTACATCATATAGTGCCATTTTCACCATTGTTTCAAGTTCTTGCTGCGGCGCGCAGCCCGAGCCACCCATAATGTTTCAAGTTACATCACACAGTGCCATTGGTACCACTGTTTTAAGTCACTGCTGCGGCGCGCAGCCCGAGCCACCCATGATCAGTCCAGAAAACATCATAAGCCCCTTGGGAATTTATAAAAACAATAGTACTCAGCCCAAATAATATTTAAAGTATCATTTGAGTTTTCAAACTTACAAAAATATGGTTGAGTTTGCAAAACAGTATTTAAAACCTTGGACTGAGTTCTAATGATATGCAAAAATATGCTAAAACAGTAATGTCGTTCCCCGAAGGATTCTACAATTCGGCACAAGGCCCCAAACATGGCAACAAGCCCAAATAACATCAATAAAGTATGTGTATCAATCACCAGTATAGTATAAATATCACCCGGGATGGACCAAGTCAGAATCCCCAATAGTAAACGACCCCGCACTCGACGTGGAATGCGTGTCATGCCTAAATATAGCGTTACGATGTGAAAGTCTGGGTTTTCAAACACTCGGAGCAACATTTACATCTATTACTCACCTCTAGTCGGCCAAATACTACTCCGCGATGCCCTTTCCTCTCGTATCGACCTCCTCGTGCGTCGAATCTAGCCAAAACCACAACTAATACATTACAATAGGCTAAGGAAATATAACCCAACCAAAAGAACTCGAAAAACACTCAAAAATACGAAGTTGGCAAAACCCGAGCCCCGGGTCCACTCCTCGAAAAATTATAAAATTAACACCAGCGGATTCCTCATCTCGCCATGAGTCTAACCATACCAAATTTAACTATTTCTCATATCGTTTGGACCTTCAATTCCTCAAAAATGTCCATGAGGGTTTTTAAGCTTTTCTCCCTTAAATTCACAGATTATCGACAAAACTTGTAATAAATTCGAGTAATATAACCAAAATTTAGTTAAGAACACTTACCCCGATGTTCTCTATGAAAATCTACCCAAAAATTGCCTTATCCGAGCTCCAAATCGTTACAAATGGGACATGGGAACGAGGTCCCATTTCCAGAACTTAAACCCTCTGCCCAGGCCTATTTCCGCTTCTGCGATCAAAATGTCGCTTCTGCGGATTTTCTTCCACTTTTGCGGCTTCCCTCATTTTGCTCAGGATCGCTTCTGCGGTCCCTTTTTCACAAAAGCGAGGCCGCTTATGCGGTCCAAGCGTCCGCTTCTGCGGAAGCTGCCCAAACTCCATGTTCCGCTTCTAAGACTCCCCTTTCGCTTCTACAGAACCGCTTCTGCGGTCCATTTCCGCAAAAGCGAAAACACCAGATACCAGAACCCTTCAGCAGTCTCCAACTCCAAATTTCTTCCCGTTAGCCATCCAAAATCAACCCGAGGCCCCCGGGACCTCAACCAAAAATACTAATACATCCCATAACGTTATTCAAACTTGTTCCAATTATCAAAACACGCCAAACAACACAAAAATCATCAATTCACCATGGATTCAAGCCTAAGTTTATCAAATTCTTTCGAAACTCACATGCAATCAAAAACCCGACCAAACGACGTCCGAATGACCTGAAATTTTGCACACATATCCAAAATCACCTAACGAAGCTACAACAACTCTCAAAATTCCATTCGAACCCTCAGATCAAAATCTCACCGATCAACCGAAATTCGCCAAAATTTAAACTTCGCCAATTCAAGCCTAATTCTACATCGGACCTCCAAATCCAATTTCGATCGGACTCCTAAGTCAAAAATCATCCCTTGAAGCTAACCGAACTACCGGAATTCGCATCCGGGCCCTCTAACTATATAGTCAACTTATGGTTGGCTTTCCCAAAACAAGCTTCCTTCTAAGAGGCTAAGTGCCTCACTTCCAACTAAAACCAATCCAATTCTACCCGATCAACTCAAATACTAATATTGAAACATGGTGCAACATAATATGGGGGAAACGGAGCGGTAACTCATGTGACGACGGGCTGGGTCGTCACATCCTCCCCAACTAAAACAAATGCTCGTCCTCGTGCGGGTCAAGAAACATACCTGGAGCCTCAAACAAGTGAGAATATCTGCTCCTCATCTCCCGCTCGGTCTCCCAAGTAGCCTCCTCCGCGGGCCGACTTCTCCACTTCACCTTCACAAAAGCTATATACTTTGACCTCAGCCTCCGAACCTGATGACCCAAAATAGACACTGGCTCTACATCATAGGTCAAATCGTCATCCAACGGTGCTGTACTGAAGTCCAACACATGAGAAGGGTCCCCAACATACTTCCAGAGCATAGACCCATGAAATACCGGATGAACTCCCGATAGGCTAGGTGGCAAAGCAAGCATATGGGCCACCTCCCCAATCCTCCTAAGTATCTCAAAAGGGCCAATGAACCTCGGACTCAACTTCCCTTTCTTCCCAAACTGCATGACGCCCTTCATAGGCGAAACCTTCAACAAGACCTTCTCGCCCACCATATAAGATACATCTCGAACCTTCCGGTCCGCATAACTCTTTTGACGCAACCAAGCTGTATGAAGTCTCTCCTGGATCACTTTCACCTTACTAAGTCATCCTGGACTAACTCGGTCCCCAACAACCTAGCCTCGTCGGGCTCAAACCAACCAACCGGTGATCTACACCGTCTCCCATATAAGACCTCGTATAGAGCCATCTGAATGCTGGATTAATAGTTGTTGTTGTAAGTAAACTCTGCAAGAGGCAAGAAATCAGCCCAAGAACCTCCAAAGTCAATAACACAGGCACGCAACATGTCCTCCAATATCTGAATGGTACGCTCGGACTGCCCGTCCGTCTGAGGATGAAACGTTGTGCTCAACTCTACCTGTGTACCCAACTCTCGCTGAAAAGTCCTCCAGAACTAAGAAGTAAACTGAGTACCCCTATCTGATATGATGGAAACTGGGACCCCATGCAACCGTACAATCTCCCGGATAAAAATCTCTGCTAACCGCTCCGAAGAATAAGTAGTACACACCGGGATGAAGTGCGTGGACTTGGTCAGCCAATCCACAATCACCCAAATCAAATCAAACTTCCTCGTTGTCCGAGGGAGACCACTACAAAGTCCATAGTAATCCTTTCCCACTTCCACTCCGGAATATCTATGCGCTAGAGCACACCACCGGGCCTCTGATGCTCATACTTGACCTGCTGACAGTTGAGACACCGAGCTACATGACTCGCAATATCCTTCTTCATTCTCCTCCACCAGTAATGCTGTCTCAAATCCTGATACATCTTCACGGCTCCTGGATGAATAGAATACCGCGAGCTGTGGGCCTCCTCCAATATCAACTCCCGAAGCCCATCCACATTGGGCACGCAGATCCGGCCCTGCATCCTCAACACACCATCACCATCAATGGTCACATCCCTGGCATCATCATGCTAAACTCTATCCTTAAGGACAAGCAAATGTGGATCATCATACTGGCGCTCTCTAATGCGGTCATACAAGGAAGACCGAGATACCACACAAGCCAACACCCGACTAGGCTCCGAAATATCTAGCCTCACCATCCGATTGGCCAAAGCCTGGACATCAACTGCAAAGGGCCTCTCCCCAACTAGAATATACGCCAAACTACCCATACTCACCGCCTTCCGGCTCAAAGCATCAGCCACTAGATTGGCCTTCCCCGGATGATATAAAATGGTAATGTTATAATCCTTAAGCAACTCACGCCATCTCCGCTGCCTCAAATTAAGATCCTTCTGTTTGAACAAATGCTGAAGACTGCGATGATCGATATACACCTCACAAGATACGCCATATAAGTAGTGCCTCTTCAAAGCATGAACTATAGTAGCCAAGTACAAATCATGTACAGGGCAGTTCTTCTCATGGGGCTTCAGCTGACGAGAAGTATATGCAATAACTCTACCCTCCTGCCTCAACACACATCCGATCCCAACTCTAGAAGCATCATAATACACAGTGTAAGAACATGAAGCTGATGGAAATACCAATACTGGAGCCGAGGTCAAAGCTGTCTTAAGCTTCTGAAAGCTCTCATCGCACTCCTCGGACCACACGAATGGAGCACCCTTCTGAGTTAACTTGGTCAAGGGCGATGCGATAGAAGAAAATCCCTGAACAAACCGACGATAATACCCTGCCAACCCAAGGAAGCTACGAATCTCCGTGGCTAAATTCGGTCTAGGCCAACTCTGCACCGCCTCTACCTTCTTTGGATCAACCTGAATACCATCACTGGACACCACGTGTCCCAGAAAAGCCACAGACCCAAGCCAGAACTCACACTTGGAGAACTTTGCATAAAGCTTCTCCTCCCTCAATCTCTCTAATAGTACTCTCAAATACTGAGCATGCTCCTCCTGGCTACGCGAGTACTCCAGGATGTCATCAAAAAAAACAATCACAAATGAATCCAGATACAGCCAAAACACGCTGTTCATCAAATGCATGAACGCGACTGGGGCATTAGTAAGCCCAAAAGACATAACTAGAAACTCATAATGCACATATCTCGTCCTAAAAGATGTCTTCATAATATCAGAATCTCCAATCTTCAGTTGGTGATAGCCTGAATGGAGGTCAATATTCGAGAATACCCTAGCTCCCTGGAGCTGATCAAACAAATCATCAATACAGGGCAGTAGATATTTATTCTTCACTGTCACCTTGTTTAGCTGCCTATATTCAATACACATTCTCATCGTGCCATCTTTCTTTTTCACAAATAGGACCGGTGCACCCCACGGTGATACACTAGGACAAATAAACCCCTTATCTAGGAGTTCCTGAAGCTGCTCCTTCAATTCCTTTAACTCAGCTGGTGCTGTAAGATAGGGAGGGATAGAGATGGGCTGAGTGCCCGGCACCAGATCAATACCGAAATCAATGTCCCTATCCGACGGCATGCCGGCAGGTCCGCAGGAAATACATCAGGAAAATCCCTCACAACTGGGACAGAGTCAATACTAGGAGTCCCAGCTCCAATATCTCGCACAAAAGCTAAATAAGAAAGATAACCCTTCCCAACCATACGCTGGCCTTTAGGAATGAAATAACTCTGCTAGGAACATAGTCACTCATACCATGCCACTCGATCCTCGGGACACCTAGAATAGCCAAAGTAACTGTCTTAGCATGACAGTCTAGAATAGCATGACACGGAGATAGCCAATCCATGCCCAAAATAACATCAAAGTCTACCATGCTCACTAGCAATAAATCAACTCGGGTCTCCAGACCCCCAATAGTCACCAAACACGACCGATACACATGGTCTACAATGATAGTATCGCCAACCGGGGTAGATACGTGCACAGGTAAAGTAAGACACCCTCGGGTTGTACCCAAATGATGAGCAAAGTATGAAGATACATAGGAATAAGTGGAACTGAGATCAAATAAAACCAAGGCATCCCTGTGGCAAACTAAAATAATACCTGTGATAACAGCATCCGAAGAAATAACATCTAACCGGACCTGAAGAGCATAGAATCGAGCCTGACCACCGCCTGATCGACCTGCGCCCCTGGGGCAGCCCCTGGCTGCCTGGCCTCCTCCCCTAGCTGGTGGGGCAGATGAAGAGAAAATTGGAACAGAAGACGAGGGTTGATCCCTCTGCTGAGACTGACTACCACTAAGATGGGGACAATACCTCTTTATATGACCAAACTCACCGCACTCGTAGCAACTACCAGGTGCTGGAGAAGGGGACTAATGGGAACCCCTCACACCAGAGTGACTAGCTGATGCACTCGGTGGTGAAGAACCCTGAGCTGAATGAGCATAAGATGAACTCCGTGCCGGGAGGGCACTCAAAGAAGACTAACCCGGCTGAAACCCCTGGTGACCACAGCCTGAACACGCCCCACAATACTTGGGACGAGCCGACTGATGAGGACTGTAAGAATGACCTCTACTCTGTTGAAACTGGCCACTAGACGGAGCACCACTGTGGCTACCTGATCCACGAGGCCTCTTGGCCTCCCGCTCCTCTCTTTCCTGATGGTGATCCGCCTCAATATCTCAAGCAATATCAACTGCATCCTCAAAAGTATGACTCAAAATCCTCTCTCGACCATCATGATACGGATGGGATAGATAAGTCCGTCCACAAACCTCCTCATCCTCTCCCGATCAGTCGGGACCATCCATGGAGCATAACGAGCCAACTCCGAGAATCTCATCTCATACTGAGACAAGGTCATATCTCCCTGACGAAGATACTCAAACTGCCTACGCCACTCCTCCCTCTAAGACTGCGGTACCCACTTCTCCAGAAAGAGAGTGGAGAACTCCTACCACAACAAAGGCGCTGCACCTACCGGCCTACGCCGTTCATATGCCTCCCACCAGGTGAAGGCTGCTCTTGAGAACTGGAAAGTAGTAAATGATACACCGCTGGTCCTCAAAATCCCTGTGTCCGCAGCATACGTCGACACTTGTCGAGAAAACCTTGGGCATCCTCGCCCTGAGCACCACTGAAAGTAGGAGGTGACAGTCTGCTGAACCTCTCAAGACGACGCTGCTCATCGTCTGGCATAACTAGAACCATAACATCCTGAACCGATGCAACTGGCTGAACTGGGGCAACCTGCTGAACTGGGGGTGCCTCTGGTGTCTCCAAACCCTGCACTACCTGCTCAAGCATGCGAGCAGCGGGGGTTTGATGACCACCCCTGGTCTGAGAAGTAGCTGCGGTAGTAGTGGCTGAGACTGCCGGAGCCAGGCCAGTGCAAACCGATAGAATCTGAGCTAGGGCCTCCTGAAGACCCGGAATCACAATAGGAACAGCTAGTGCCTAAGCAGGTGCTACTGGAGTCTCTACAGCTGGAGCCTAATCCTGCGCCGGGGCAACTGGTGGGTCGACAGATGCTACCCCTGGGGCTCTGCCTCGACCACCACCTCAACCTCGACTGCGTCCACGGCCTCTGGTGGCCTCAGTAGGTGGTAATAGTGGTCGTCTGCCACGTCTGGTAGCACGTGTTCTCGCCATCTGCGAGAGAATATAATAACAGAATTTAGTTCTCGGATCAACAAAGTCGCACGATAAAAATTCCAAGAATAAGAAATATTTTTTTCCTAAAGGTTTTGCAGCCTCCCGAGGATAAGTACAGACGTCTCCACACTGATCCGCGAGACCCTACTAAACCGGCTCATGACTCGCGAGACCAAGTAACCTAGGCTCTGATACCAACTTGTCACGACCCCAACCCGGTCGTGATCCTACTAGGAAAGCCCGACCTTATTTCCACAATTCCCGATGATTAAACAGATTTCAGATAATTAACACAGTATATTAAAAGTCTAGAATTACTGATAGAGTGCGAAAATGACCAGAATACATAATATAGTCCCACTAGAATCCGGTGTCACGATCATGAGCCTCTAAATATAGAGTTAAAATCCTAGTACAAGTCTGTCTAAAAGCGGGAAATACAGAATGTAAAGATAGAGATAGAAGGGAGAATCTACGGCTGCGAACGCCATGCAGCTACCTCGAATACTCCCAGAGAATTCCTCTAGGACTCTGGTCAAAGCTCACTCAGCCTGTGAATGCCCGGGATCTGCACACAAGGTGCAGGGAGTAAAGTGAGTACTCCGACCTAGTGAGTAATAAAAATAAATACAGTCCAAAGTTAAGAAAACACAGTGAATACGCAAACTAAGCTATAATAAAAATATACAGCAATGCATGGAACTGAACAACAAAACAACAATTAAAGATACAAATGCATGGATGAAATGCAATGCAATGCATATGATGGTACATTCCAGTACCCACTGCAGCGAGCAGCCCAAGCCACCCATAATCATTTATCGTCGACGACACTCACTGGGGGTGTGTACAGACTCCGGAGGAGCTCCTACAGCCCAAACGAAATATCAAGCCATCTCGTGGCATCAATCCAATCCTGGTTAGTCATTGTTACCTGACCCATTTACATCATATAGTGCCATTTTCATCATTGTTTCAAGTTCCTGCTACGGCGCGCAGCCCGAGCCATCCATAATGTTTCAAGTCACCACACAGTGCCATTGGTACTAATGTTTTAAGTCACTGCTGCGGCACGCAGCCCGAGCCACCCATGATCAGTCAAGAAAACATCATAAGCCCCTTGGGCATTTATAAAAACAATAGTCCTCAGCCCCAAATAATATTTAAAGTATCATTTGAGTTTTCAAACTTAGAAATATGGCTGAGTTTGCAAAACAGTATTTAAAACCTTGGACTGAGTTCAAATGATATGCAAAAATATGCTAAAACAGCAATGTCGTTCCCCGAAGGATTCTACAATTTGGCACAAGGCCCCAAACATGGCAACAAGCCCAAATAACATCAATAAAGTATGTGTATCAATCACCAGTATAGTATAAATATCACCCGGGATGGACCAAGTCAGAATCCCCAATAGTAAACGACCCCGCACTCGACGTGGAATGCGTGTCATGCCTAAATATAGCATTACGATGTGAAAGTCCGGGGTTTCAAACCCTCGGAGCAATATTTACATCTATTACTCACCTCTAGCCGGCCAAATACTACTCCGCGATGCCCTTTCCTCTCGTATCGACCTCCTTGCGCATCGAATCTGGCCAAAACCACAACGAATACATTACAATAGGCTAAGGGAATATAACCCAACCGAAAGAACTCGAAAAACACCCAAAAACACGAAGTTGGCAAAACCCGAGCCCCGGGTCCATTCCTTGAAAAATTATAAAATTAAAACCAACGGATTCCTCATCTCGCCACGAGTCTAACCATACCAAATTTAACTATTTCTCATATCGTTTCTACCTTCAAATCCTCAAAAATATCCAAGAGGGTTTTAAGCTTTTCTCCCTTAAATTCACGGGTTATGGACAAAACTTGCAATAAATTCGAGTAATATAACCAAAATTTAGTTAATAACACTTACCCCGATGTTCTCTATGAAAATCTGCCCAAAAATCGCCTCATCCGAGCTCCAAATCGTTACAAATGGGAAATGGGAACGGAGTCCCATTTCTAGAACTCAAACCCTCTGCCCAGGCCTATTTCCGCTTCTGCGATCAAAATGTCGCTTCTGCGGCTTCCCTCATTTTGCCCAGGACTGCTTCTGCAGTCCCTTTTTCGCAAAAGCGAGACCGCTTATGCGGTCCAAGCATCCGCTTCTACGGATGCTGCACAAACTCCATGTTCCGCTTCTGCTACTCCCCTTTCGCTTATGCGGTCCATTTCCACAGAAGCAAAAACACCAGATACCAGAACCCTTCAGCAGTCTCCAACTCCAAATTTCTTCCCGTTAGCCCTCCGAAATCACTCCGAGGCCCCCGGGACCTTAACTAAAAATACCAATACATCCCATAACATTATTCAAACTTGTTCCAATTATCAAAACACGCCAAACAACACAAAAATCATCAATTCACCACGAATTCAAGCCTAAGCTTATCAAATTCTTCCGAAACTCACATTCGATAAAAAACCCGACCAAACGATGTTTGAATGACCTGAAATTTGCACACATATCCAAAATCACGTAACGAAGCTACAACAACTCTCGAAATTCCATTCCGACCCTCGAATAAAAATCTCACCTATCAACCGGAATTCACCAAAATTCAAACTTCGCCAATTCAAGCCTAATTCTACACCGGACCTCCAAATCCAATTTCGATCGCACTCCTAAGTCACAAATCATCCCTCGAAGCTAACCGAACCATTGAAATTTGCATCCGAGCGCTTTAACTATATAGTCAACTTCCGATTGACTTTTCCAAAACAAGCTTCCTTCTAAGAGGCTAAGTGCCTCATTTCCAACTAAAACCAATTCAATTCTACTCGATCAACTCAAATACTGATATTGAAACATGGTGCAACATAATATGGGGGAAATGAGGCGGTAAATCACATGACGACGGGCCGGGTCATCACATAGTGAATATTTGCATGTCATAACAAGAGTTATGTGATATTTACTTGGTACAAAAACCTCTGGCTTTTTTTATAAGAACTACCCCACTGTACTTGAAAGCTTTTCTGATGTAGATTGGAACAATTTATGTGGTGATTCCTATTCTACTATATGTTATATTTTTACTTTGGAAGGCAGTGCTATTAGTTGGAAATGGAAAAAGCAAATAATAATTGCTAACTGTGCCATGGAGGCTGAGCTAATTGCTTTAGCTTCAGCTAGTGAGGAAGCGAATTGGTTGAGAGATTTATTATTTCAAATTTCTTATTTTGAAAAACCGATTCCTCCTATTTTAATTTATTGTGGTAGCAACGCTGCAATTGATAGAGTACAAAACTATTATTATAACGATAAATACAGACCTATAAGGAGAAAATACAGTAAACTATGAGACCATATTTGACAAGTGGTACCATTAATGTTGAGTATGTTAAACCTTGTGATAATCTTGCAGATCCACTAAGGCCTTAGCAAGAGAAAGGGTCTGGAGTACATCTAGGAGAATGGGATTGAAGCCCATAAACTCATAAGTAATATATAAGGAAACCCAATCTGGGGACTAGAGGTCTTACAACCAAGTTCAATGGGAAGAATGAATCACATGATGATTTGGTTTGAAATGCACTATTTTTATTATTGTTCCATCCCTATTGCATGAGTGCATTTATCCTGTAATGATTTGCAAGATTGAGTTTTATTAACTCTTAATGAAAATCTGTAGCTCGTATGAGTAGGGTGTTAGAATTATACGAGCACCCTTGATAGATTTCACCTATGTAAGTGTGGAAATATGCCGCTTTATATGAGAATTGAGCTTCTTCTCAAAAAGACTCATGAAAACTAGGATAGCACAAGGACATAATGTGCTGGCTAATAAAGATCATGTTGACACCTTAATTATTATGTGTGATGACCCGACCTGTCATCTCAGGAGTTACTGCCCCGTTTCCCCCATTCTTATGCTTCTTCATGTTTCATTATCAGTATTTGGTGTGTTAGAGTTGATTTGGATTGGTTTTGGTAGAAAATGAAACACTTAGTCTCTTTAAGGAAGGCTTGTTTTGGAAAAATCAACCGGATGTTGACTATTTAGTTAGAGGGTTCAGATGCAATTGCCAGCAATTTGGTTAGCTTCGGGGGATGATTTGTGACATAGAAGTGTGATCGGAATTGATTTTGGAGGTCCGGTGTAGAATTAGGCTTGAATTGGCAAAGTTAATATTTTGGCAAATACTGGTTGATAGGTGAGATTTTGATCCGAGAGTCGAATGGGATTTTTGAGAGTTGTTATAGCTTCGTTAGGTAATTTTGGATATGTGTGCAAAATTTCAGGTGATTAGGAGGTTATTTGGTTGGGTTTTTGATCGAATGCGAGTTTCGGAAGAATTTGAAGGACTTAGGCTTGGATTTGATGTAATTTGATGGTTTTAGTGCTAATCGTAGTGTTTTGATGATTGGAGCAAGTTTGAATAAGGTATTGGATCATGTTTGTGTTTTTGGTTGAGGTCCAGGGAGCCTCGGGGTGAGATCGGATGGTTAAACGGGGAGTTTTGGAATTTTTGCATGTTAAAGGTCAGCTGGTATCTGGTATTTTCGCATCTGCGGAATAGGGACCGCAGATGGTCGTAGGTGCGGACTGGACCAATTGGAGGAATTTTGCAGAAGCGGACATATTACCGCAGATGCGGTGTCCGCAGGAGCAGAAATTTACCGCAGAAGCGGTCCTGAAGAATTTTGAAGAATCCGCAGAAGCGGAGGAATTGCCGCATAAGCGGTAACCGCATATGCGGTATCTGGGTCGCAGAAGCGGAAAAAGGCCTAGGCAGAAGGGTTTTTAAATAACATTTTATCCGCGAGCTTGGGATATTTTCCACCATTTTTGAACAACCTTAAGAGCTATTAGATGGGAATTGAAGGTGATTTCGACTGGATTGATTGGAGGTGAGTTACATGACCTTGAAACACGATTATTATGTGAAATTTACCTAGAAATTCATGGAAATTAAGCCTAAAATTGATGAACTAGGGCTTGAGTTTTTGATATTTCAAATTAGGATTTGATGGGCCATTTGAGCTCGGATTTGAGAGTTCTTGGTAAGTATGAACTCGTGGCGAGATAAGGAATCCGGTGATGTTAATTTTTTAATTTTTCGAGAAGTGGGCCCAAGGCTCGGGTTTTGCAATTTAGTGATTTTCGATGTTTTTCAATTCCTTTCAATTGGGTTATGTTCTCTTAGTCTATTGTGATGTATTCTCTCTGATTTTGGATATTCGACGCGCACGGAGGCCGGTTTGAGGGGCAAAGGCATCGTGAGCTAGAGATTTCACCGGTTCGAGGTGAGTAATGATTGTAAATGATATCTTGAGGGTTTGAAACCCCAGATTACACATCGTAGTGCTATATTAAGGTGACTTGCATGCCGGATAGTGGGAGTGGGGTAGAGCACTGCTGTAGATTGTGACTTGGTCCGTCCCGATTGATGAATTTATTGCATATTTGATTGGAATTTCTTTGTTATCATTGTTGTTTGGGTTGACTGCCATGTTTGGGCTTCGTGCCAACTATTTGAATCCTTCGGGAATTATTTTTATTATTTCCCCACTGTTTTGACTTATTACTTGAACTCAGTCATATTGTTTCTCCACTATTTTACAACTCAGCCACTTTTACTCAGATTTGAGTCTTAAATGATATTTTAATGATAATTTGGGCTGAGGACTACTGTTTTACTAATTCCCGAGGGGCTTGGGATTATATTCTGACTGAGTGTGGCCGAGGGCCAGATGTGAGGATACACAGAGTGATGTGAGGCCGAGGGCCTAGATGTGAGGATTATATATGGATCGGGCTTATATGGATCGGGCTGCACGCCGCAGCAGTATGTATATATTGGATCGGACTGCATGCCGTAGTGATATAGCGCTTGGGATGTAGGAGCCCCTCCGGAGTCTGCACCCCCATAGTGAGCGCGGGTACCCATATGGATTGGGCTGCATGCCGCAGCGAGCTATGGATCAGGATGCGCACCGCAACAATATGTGGATTGGGCTGCACGCCGTAGTGGCTACTATGTGATACTATTCTTAGAGTGATCTGAGAGAGAGAGCCCAAGGGGCTGAGAGTGAGCCCGAGGGCCTAGTACTGTTTTGAGGGATTGCCCGAGGGGCGGACTTTTCTGTGCTTATCAGCATTAACTGTTTTGAAATCGTTTTCATAATTATTTAAAAGATCATTTTCAAAAGAGATTTGAACTGAGCCAAGGTATTTCTAAAGATTTCACAAATTACACTGTTTTCTCATAAAATTGTACCCGGCTTCTATATAGCATGTTGGTTGCTTTACATGATTTTTTGCTACTCAGTTATTATTTACCTTTATTACTCACTGAGTTGGAGTACTCACTTTACTCCCTGCACCTCGCGTGCAGTTACAGGTATTTATTCACCCGATAGAGGGTATTGGCTGCGTGGAGGCAGAGTTGTAGAGGTTTTAGCGAGGTGACTGCTAGCGTTAGCAGCACTACTGTCTTTCTATGTTATTCATTATTCTTGTTCAGTGTATTTCTAGACTGTAAAGTGGGAATTACATTCTTATAGATGCTCGTGACTTGTGATACCCCGGTCGGGCTGTGTTGGGTTGTAATTACGTTAATTAATATTATTAAATCATATTCGAACTGTTATTTAACTGATTAACTGCTTAAAAGTGTTGTTCTGAAATGGTCTGGCGGGCCTTGTCTTCACGAGAGGCGCCGTCACGATCGGAGCGGGGTTTGGGTTTTGAAATTATGTGTAAGCAATGATAATTTATTTTGCTAAAGCAGTCAGAGATCACTATTGACTCTAGAATAAATATCATTATTTTGCTAAGTGGAGATTCAATGCAGAGCACACCTTCATTATGCGTGATAGTCTCCATTCAACTTGTAAACTCTTTTATATATTTTAAATTAAAATGAGTGGGGGAATGTTAATATTTTAGCATTTTAATATTAAAATAAAATATGACATAACTTCCACTACTCTATGATGATGATAATGACCATAACTCCCATTACTCCATGACGTAGAAAATGATCATAATTCTTTTGTAACTTTTCTCCCATATCTACCACTAATTACATACTAATTATCCCATGGTCTTCATGATTTAATAACTTATTACCCCACTTTCTTCCAATTTAATTCAAGGAAGAATTCCTATACCTATAAATATGAGTCTTTTTTTCATAATGTGGTGTGAAAAATAATTGTAGAGTGTTTCAATAAAGTGAGGTTAAAGTTGTGAAAAAAGAAGAAGAAAGTTTTAAATTTTTTTGAAGGAAGGTGTTCATTTTAGTGGAGCTTTGCACTCAACAACTTATCCAGCGTTTGTTCGAGTCATACGACATGATCAGGCTGTTGTATCCTGGGGGATACAAATCAAGAGGATTACTGTTGGACCAGTGAAAACTTTGCTGCAGTGGGCTTGAATCTCCTTAAAGAGAGTAAAATATCTGCGACTCAACCTAAAAATATTTTATTTTATTCATTTTATTTTTCGACTGTAATTGTACTTTCACCAACACTATGCAAAGTGTTTCTCAAACGTGCCTGTTTTTGTTTTTGTTTTCCTCAAAATATTTGAAGTACTTCAAATGAAAAAGAACATTTTTAGTGAAGAGTGATAAGGAAGCAAATTTTCAGTAAAAAAAAATATTTTACTGCACTAAGCACTCACTAAACTAAAGGTAAAAATTACAACTATCCAAGTACGTTTTATTTTAGCAATTTTTTAATACTCCCTCCGTTTACTTTTACTTTTCATATATACTAAAATAAATTTTGATTTTTACTTGTCACTTTACGCATATCAAGAGAAGATAAAAAAAAATTTTATGCGATACCCATAGTATTTATTATGTAATGACCCGGCCGGTCGTTTTGAGCTCTAGCATGTTGTTTAGCAGTCTGAGGCCATGTACAGCTTCATTTCAAGTATTATTACTTGTACGCGTGGTCAGAATTAAGTTTTGGTAAGTTCGGAGTTGATTTGGAAAGAGAATTCTCATTTTGGAAGCTTAAAGTTGAAAGAATTAACTGGGATTGAAATTTTGAGTAAACAACCTTGAAATTGAGATCTGAAGGTTCCAACAGGTTCGTATGATGATTTCGGACTTGGTCGTATGCCCAGATCGGGTCTTGGATGACCCGGGAGAGATTTGGTGCCTATTGTGGAAGTTAGCATTTTGGAAGAAATTTCAAAAGTTTGGCTTGAAGTGCATTTCAGTGTTATCGATGTCTGTTTAGGATTCCGAGTCTGTGAATAGTTCTATGATGATTTTGGAGTTGGGAGCGCGATCGGAAGTGAATTCGAAGGTCCGTAGGTTATTTTGGAGTCATTTGGCTAAAGATACAAATTTGAAGGTTTTTGAGAAGTTTGACCGGAAGTGGACTTTTTGATATCAGGGTTGGAATCTGATTCCAAAAGTTGGAGTAGGTCCGTAATGTCGAATATGACTTGCGTGCAAAATTTGAAGTCAATTGGACGTGATTTGATGGGTTTAAACATCGAAAGTAGAAGTTTGAAATTCTAAAGTTCATAAAGCTTGGATTGGAAGCCGATTCATGGTTTTAGCATTGTTTGATATGATTTGAGGCCTCGAGTAAGTCCGTAATGTGTTTTGGGACTGGTAGGTATGATTGGTTGTGGTCCCGGGGGCCTCGGGTGGATTCCGAGTGGTTAAAGAATCGAAATGGAATTTTTGGAAAGGCTGAAGTTGCTGGTATCTAGTGTAACCGCACCTGTGAGGGGTTGGCCGCAGGTCCGGAGCTGTAGAAGCGGCTAGGATGGCGCAGATGCGGTTTTGGGTTAGGAGTGAAGGGACCTCAGATGCGGTCAGGGAACCGCAAAAGCGGGACCGCACCTGTGGTGGAGAAGATGCATAAGCGGAAAAAGGGCAGCATGGGAAGGACCGCAGATGCGGTAGTGGGGCCGCACCTGCGGAACCGTTGAAGTGGTCGAGGGACCGCAGGTGCAGAAAGTGTTGGAGGCAGGAAGGTGTTTTAAAAATTGGGTTTTTGCCAGTTCTCTCATATTTTCTTAGCTTGGGCGATTTTGGGAGAGCTTCAAGTGGATTTTTCTTCATCAACAATAAGGTAAGATAATCCCATCCATCTTGAGTTAAATACATCGATTATGTATAGATTTTAGTATGTAAATGAGTAGAAATTTGAGGCTTGAGGAAAAACCTAGAAAACTAGTATTCTTGGATTTTGACCATATTTTTAGGTATGGAATTTAGAGAAAATGATATATTTGAGTTCGTGAGGCTATGTGTGAACTTTGTCTTCAAAAAATTTCGGATTCCAGGCACGTGGGCCCGAGGGCATTTTTATCAACTTATCGATCGGGGTTGGGAATATCTATAAATTGGATTGTAATGAGTAATTAAGCATATATTAATGGATTTTTATAATCATTCGCTAATTTTGGAGCGTTGTGTGTTGATTTAAGTCTTCGGAGGAGCATGGAATGCCGGTTATGGATCTTTGGAGCGAGGTGAGTCTTCTTTCTAACCTTGTAAGAGGGAATTGTCACCATAGGTAAAAATAATTGGTTATATGCTACTATTTGTGGGGGCTACATGCGCACGAGGTGATGAGAGTCCGTGCGTAGCTGCTATTATGCTATTGTCCGGGTAGTTTAGGACCCAAGAGCATGTTATACTTGGATTAATTGTGAACTTATTGACAGCTTGAATTGCTTAAATCACATCGCATTAGTAAATAAATTTCTAAAAGGATTAAACTTCATTTTTCTTAAATGGTTAAAAGAGGATCTACTTTCTTTGGATAATTGCTCCATGTGGACTCCTGATTGACTGTCTGCGTGTGTTTAATTTTTGAGCAGGCTGAACGCCTCGGCAGATTAAATAGATGCATCTATGGTTCGCACAGTTTGACCCTCGACAGTGCACAATTTACATTTCTATTGGAGCGGGTCGTCGACCTCGGCATGATTTGCTCATGCTTGTATTGCTTGCCTTGAAACTTATTAAAGTTGTTATAGCCTCTTTCCGGCTTGAGAATAATTGTATAGATGATAAAAAGTAATTTGGAAATTTCCTATAAAGGAAAAATTGTTCATTTGCTTCAACCTATCGAATTATATCATGTTTATAAAAATCTGCAATTTAACATATTATTGATATATCATTATTGGACCACTAGTAAGTGTCGAAGTCGACCATCTTGTCTCTACTTCTTCGAGATTAGACGGGATACTCATTGAGTACACGTTGTTTCTACTCATACTGCACTTCTGTGTATTTTTGTTACACAGGCATATGTATCTCTAGTAGCCTACTGGGCGTAGCATCATGGATGACACGAAGACTTAGGTGAGCTGCACTTCTCGAGGCAATCCGTAGCTAGTAGAGTCTCTTTCAGTTTTCTGTATTTATTTTTATCCAATATTGTATTCCGGACAATTGTTGTATTACTTTATTTCTTAGAAATTGCTCATGCACTCGTGACACTAGGTTCTGGGAGGATTTTTGGATTATTAAATGTTATGTTTGTTAAAGTCTTCACGGTTATTTCTGTAAATTTTACTATTCGTTATTTAATGTATAAAGAAAAATGATTCTAGACAATACAAAAGCTGGAATTAATTAAGTATTTTGGTTGGCTTGCCTGACAGCGATGTTCGGTGCCACCACGACCCTTAGTGGATTTTGGGTCATGACAATATGGTATAAGAGCATTAGGTTCCTAGGGTCTCACGAGTCATGATCAAGTCTAGTAGAGTCTCACGGATCGGTACGGAGATGTCTGTACTTATCCTCGGGAGGCTTAGGACTGTTAGGAGTACTTTCCTTCTTGATTGCTCATCGCGCGATTTGATTTCTTTGAGGCTTATGCCTTTGATTCTTTCCTACTCAATCTTATGTGACGCAAAGCACTTGTTATAAATCAATAATTGAAAAATCATAATGGTACTACAGATGTGGTGCGGGATGTTTCGCCTGGTATAGTTGATTGGATTATTATCGTCGCCTTGTGGAAGGATATTCTATTGTTTCAGCCAAGTAGCGGTGCTTCTGAGGGGAGGTTTACTCAGTGCATAGTCTAGAGATTCGGTAATTATTCCTGGTAAGAGAAAAGCGATTGGCCTATGAATGTTCAGATTTGGGCTGATGGAGTAGAGGGGCTTAGTGTTGCAAGCATGGTGGAGTTTTTCTCCTATGATGAGAAGTCATTGTCCCTATTGAATGTGCTAAGTTCACCGGTGTTATAATCTTCTACAATTTGCCTTGGGAGCAGGAAATAGTGAGATAGTATTGAAGAAGCGACGGTCAGAGATTGCATGGTGCGGCAGTTCAGGATTGAATCGGTGTTTCTAATGTTGACAGCTCGAGAAAGATGATCTCCAGAAAGGTTCAAGTCAGTAGAGTTTGTGGGTCCAAGAGCTATGAAGAAGGATTTTATTTAAGGCAACAATTGAACAGCAAAGTACGAGGAAGGACATGTGGGAAGCGTCAGGCGATATTAAAAATTTCTAAAAGGCCAGGTATATGAAGCAAAGGTCGAGTATTTGATTAAAGAAGCGGGTTTGCCAAAAGTAGGAGAGTGGCGAAGTTACATATGGGATTTGTAGTAGGATGACCACATACCTTAAGGATAGTTCGGAGGCATTTGAGAATATTAGTGATCGGTGATTGGGGTCTACGAATTTAATCTAAAGCATGGGCTATTATGCGGCAGGATACTTGGTATAATAGAAAGGAGCTGCTTGAAATGAAGAAGGATACAACATAACTTGAATGGGAAGGATGTTGCCGCACATTTAATTGCTGTCCACGAGGGGTGAAAGGACTTATGCAGCTAGATGGTCAGCTCGAACTCAGGATGGTTTATTGATGTCATGGTGATTACCCCTGTGCAGCACTGTCGAAAGATGCCGGAAAGTTATTTCCACAGGTGGGTTATTCCCTGCGAGCAGGTTAGCGATCGCGTGGTTGGTGAAGCTTCTGTGAAGAATTCTATTGGTTATATAGCAAAAAGATCGGTTTTGCAAATGTGTTTGATGATTTAGAATATAAAAAGGGGTTTTACAGAAAGATTTCAAGAATTTTGGCGGTTGATTGCGCATGATTGTATCAAAAAGAGATTAAGAATCATGGGGAATTCCAGATATATGTAATAGCAGCTTGAAGCTAAGTGGTAGAGTCCCACCGCCCATGATTGGGTCGTATGGTTATTCCTTATGAGGTTTCAGGTTATCGGCGTATTGGTAAGTCATTTTAGCAACGGGGCAAAAGAGCATAAGTGGTAATTTGAGCAAAGGGATTGTTAAAGGTGTGCAATGGTTGGCCTTGTTGGCTTATGTTCAGACTTGGGGAGTAATTCTGTCGGG
Source organism: Nicotiana glauca (assembly GCA_026770625.1). NCBI lineage: Eukaryota > Viridiplantae > Streptophyta > Magnoliopsida > Solanales > Solanaceae > Nicotiana > Nicotiana glauca. Next base: position 14,737 of record MU727761.1, on the reverse strand, counting down.
TATTCTGTCGAGAGGGTATGCTTGTGATAGAAGAATCATGGAGTTGATTATGTTCGGGCCAAGTCAGAGTGGGTGGCTCTCAACAATGGTCCTACTGAATTCAATGGATAAGGTGTGATGCCTAACGATTTTGATCCTATAGGTACGGTTAAGAATCAAGATTGATGGCAGCCTATGAGAAGGGGCACAGAATATCTATGATGTTTTGACTTGCGATGTAGCAATTGGGAGGTACGAAATAGTTTGTAGTATTTGAGATAGCACGGTCTCGTGATTAAGGGTCACTCGAGATGAGTGCGAATGGAGTGTGTTAAGTGTTGAATGGAGTTATCATTATTTCTATGGCAATTAAGGATAAATTGGAAGAAAAGGGATTGGCTAGACATAGGCGGTATGGCGTGTTGCTGGTAGTGAGCAGTTCTTTCAGTGTGATTGAGTTATGCAAGTGAATTGTGATAGTGCGTGCGAGGCTTGTCGGCCGCCGTATTTGGTCGTATTTAGAAAGTATTCTACTATTGTGACCTGATACGTGGAGGTGGGCCCCGGAAGGGCTATGGTGGCTTAGACCACTACTTAGAGATTTTCATGTTCTACGGTTATGAGAATTCACCTATATGTTGCTATGGTTCTCTTGAAGTGAGTTAAGTGAAAAACTTTTATATGATGAAGTGTTAGCCCGATAGCAGTTCTGAAGCTATGATGAAAAGCGTGTTCTATCATATATTGGCATGTTAGGTGCAGTGAGTGGTATAGAATTTGAAGTAAAGATCAAGGTAACAGCTCGGTGTGGACAAGGATGTCAAAATCTCGGATGAGCAGGAAAGGAGTTTCGGTATTTAAGGTAAGGTTGTATTGTCTTCAGCATCACATGAGATCGGTGTTTTATGAAAAAGGCTTTGCATCCTAGTTATTGATTTTTGATCGCTTTTCAGCATTAGTACGGCTGGTGGTTTGGATGTGCAGACCCGTTATTCATTTCGGAAGGTTGTGAGAGCGTATCCCACAAGAAGATTGTATAAGTGTGACATATAGTCACTTGATTGATTAAAGATTTAAACAAAGTATGAGGATTGTGGTAATGTCATTAATTTGAGAATTTATGCTTGGAGGGCACTTTGTTTATTGGGTTATGGACTGTGGAGGTTCGCTCCGGTTATGAGGGTTGTTCTTATGTGTTATGAGAAAAAAGGAGTTATTATGGCCCTTTGAAAGGTTATTAGCTTAGTTGGTGCAATCAGAAATCGTCTTGAGATCAGTGGATTGATTTAAATGTGAACAGGGTCTTTATATCAGGCCAGATGTGTTCATCTCAGCAATACGCTCCTTATGGAATGAAGTCAGGGTTATTTCGTTATCAGCTATTTCATGTAATGATGTATTGCGTTGTGCGAGTTATGAGATGGCTTGGTGAATTTCTTATGTGTTGAGGTTCCGCATAAAGATGAGGTTATATGGGCAAGATGGCTCTTAAGATTCAGATCATATATCGCACTTCAGTTGTGCTCGAGTTTGTAGATTATAACGTTATATGTCTCCCCAGGGAATGGTATTATACACAAGCGTGTTTATGACTGATATTCAGTATTTTGTTGTAATGAGCAATTTAGCTCGATGTACATCTCCTTATGTGAGTTCCATGTGTAGATCGGGTGGCGCGCTGCCATGGGTATGTTATTTGGATCGGGTGGCACGCCGCCATGGTTATGTTTTGTGGATCGGGTGGCACGCTGCCATAGTTATGATTGCTCGGATCGGGTTGCGCGCCGCAATAGTGTGATGTTCAGTACAGTTCCCCATATTTGTTTATTGTGTTCTGTTTCCTATTGTCTAAAGGAAGCTCATATTAGCTGTGCGCCCACGTCGCATGTATGATTTGCGAGCAGGGTAATTGAAATTCCTTTTCAGAGTTCATTTTCCTTTTTGTATCGCATTCTAATTGGTAGCCTATTGGCACATTGTGGCATCATATGAGACTTTTGGTCATGTTGGGGTGGCTTATTTCCTGAGCAGTTCATACTGGGTGAGACGAGATTGTTGGATTTAGGATCAGTGCAATCTGATTACGTGAAATATATTAAGGAGCAAAGATCATTATTTGGTTCAGAATAAGGTAATATTACTTTTCAGAAGTATAGACTCAATGAATGGTTGACTCGGCAGTTGATTATGAATTTTTGTATATCTCTTCCATTGTGGCAGCATTGTAAGAGTTAGAATAAGACTTGTGTATGCCATGGGGTGTAATGGGAGCATCAGATTTGTGGAATTTTGACTAAGTTGATCAGAAAATATTATTATGGTCCGGTGAGTAAAGTGATGCTAGGTGTGAATTCAGCAAAGTTGTGCAGCCATGTTTGGGTACAACGTGTAGTGATTGATATAGTGATCTTATGTTGGAAACAGGTCGGGCATAGAATTTCGGATGTTGGAATTGGGCTCTAAGGCTTATTTGCTTGAATAAAAGGGAATATCTTCAAAATTGATCGAGCTGCTGTTCTCAACTGAGTTGTGGTAGCACGAGAAGTTAAACAGTGATTTCAAACTACTTCAGTGTAGTTCTCAGCATGTTCGAGGACGACCGTATGTTTAAGTGGGAGAGAATGTAACGACCCGACCTGTCATTTTGAGCTCTAGAACGTCATTCAGCAGTTTGAGGCCATGAACAGCTTCATTTCATGTATTATGACTTGTACTCATGGTCGGAATTAAGTTTCGGGAAGTTCAGATCTGATTTGGAAAGAGAATTCTTATTTCGGAAGCTTAAAGTTGAAAAAATTAACTAGGATTGGAATTTTGAGTAACGACCTTGGAATCGAGATCTGAAGGTTCCAGCAGGTTCGTATGATGATTTCAAACTTGGCGTATGCCCAGATCAGGTCTTGGATGACCCGGGAGCATTTTGGCGCCTATTGTGGAAGTTAGCATTTTGGAAGAAATTTCATAAGTTTGGCTTGAAGTGCATTTCAGTGTTATCGATGTCTGTTTGGGATTCCGAGTCCATGAATAGCTCCGTATGGTGATTCTGGAGTTGGGAGCGTGATCGGAAGTGAATTCGGAGGTCCATAGGTCATTTTGGAGTCATTTGGCTAAAGATAGAAATTTGAAGGTTTTTGAGAAGTTTGACCGAAAGTGGACTTTTTGATATCAGGGTCGAAATCTGATTCCAAAAGTTGGAGTAGGTCCGTAATGTCGAATATGACTTGAGTTCAAAATTTGAAGTCAATTGGATGTGATTTGATGGGTTTAAACATCGAAAGTAGAAGTTTAAAACTCTAAAGTTCATAAAGCTTGGATTGGAGGCCGATTCGTGTTTTTAATATTGTTTGATATGATTTGAGGCCTCGAGCAAGTCCGTAATGTGTTTTGGGATTGGTTGGTATGATTGTTTGGGGTCTCGGGGGCTTCAGGTGGATTCCGGGTGGTTAACGGATCAAAAATGGAATTTATGGAAAGGCTGAAGTTGCTGGTATCTGGTGTAACCGCACCTGCGAGGGGTTGGCTGCAGGTGCGGAGCCGTAAAAGTTGCTAGGAGGGCACAGATACGGTTTTGGGTCAGGAGCGAAGGGACTGCAGATGCGGTCAGGGAACCGCAGAAGCGGGACCGCACCTGCGGTAAATAGCCGCAGATGCAATTTTGAACTGGAAGAGAAGGGACCACAGATACGGTCATATTTCTGCAGATGGGGGACCGCACCTGCGGTGGAGAAGACGCAGAAGGGAAAAAGGGCAGCCCGGGAAGGACCGCAGATGCAGTAGTGGGGCCGCACCTGCGGAACCGCAGAAGCGGTCGAGGGACCGCAGGTGCGGAAAGTGCTGGAGGCAGGAAGGTGTTTTAAAAATCGGGTTTTGGACATTTTCTCTCATATTTTCTTGGCTTGGACTATTTTGGGAGAGCTTCAAGTAGATTTTTCTTTATCAACGATAAGGTAAGCTAATACCATCCATCTTAAGTTAAATACATCAATTGTATAGATTTTAGTATGTAAATGAGTAGAAACTTGAGGTTTGAGGAAAAACCTAGAAAACTAGTATTCATGGATTTTCACCACGATTTTGGGTATGAAATTTAGAGAAAATCATATATTTCAGTTCGTGAGGCTACGGGTAAACTTTATCTTCGAAAAATTTTGGATTCCTGGCACGTGGGCCTGAGGGAATTTTTGTTAACTTTTCGATCGGGGCTGGGAATAGCTATAAATTGGATTGTAATGAGTAATTGAGCATATATTAATGGATTTGTATAATCATTGGCTAGTTTTGGAGCGTTGTTTGTTGATTAAAGTCTTCAGAGGAGCGTGGAATGCCGGTTATGGATCTTCAAAACAAGGTGAGTCTCTTTTCTAACCTTGTAAGAGGGAATTATCCCCATAGGTAAAAATAATTGGTTATGTGCTCCTATTTATGGGGACTACATACGCACGAGGTGACGAGAGTTCGTGCATAGCTGCTATTATACTATTGTCCAGGTAGTTTAGGACCCAAGAGCATGTTATACTTAGATTAATTGTGAACTTATTGACATCTTGAATTGCTTAAATCACATTGCATTAGTAAATAAATTTCTAAAAGGATTAAACTTCATTTTTCTTAAATGGTTAAAAGAGGATCTACTTTCTTTGGATAATTGCTCCTTGTGGACTCGTGATTGACTATCTGCGTGTGTTTCATTTTGGAGTGGGCCAAACGCCTCAGCAGATTAAATAGATGCATCTATGGTTTGCGCCGTTTGACCCTCAATAGTGCACAGTTTACATTTCTATCAGAGCGGGCTGTCGACCTCGGCATGATTTGCGCATGCTTATATTGCTTGTCTTGAAACGTATTAAAGTTGTTATAACCTCTTTCCGGCTTGAGAATAATTGTATAGATGATAAAAAGTAATTTGGAAATTTCCTGTAAAGGAAAAATTGTTCATTTGCTTCAACCTATCGAATTATATCATGTTTATAAAAATTCGCGATTTAACATATTATTAATATATCATTATTGGACCACTAGTAAGTGTCGAAGTCGACTATCTCGTCTCTACTTATTCGAGATTAGACGGGATACTCATTAAGTACACGTTGTTTTCGTGCTCATACTACACTTCTGTGCATTTTTATTGCACATGCATATGCATCGCTAGTGGCCTACTAGGCGTAGCAGCATGGATGACACTGAGACTTAGGTGAGCTACACTTCTTGAGGCGATCCGCAGCCAGCAGAGTCTCTTTCAGTTTTCTGTATTTATTTCTGTCCAATATTGTATTCCGGACGATTGTTGTATTACTTTATTTCTTAGAAATTTCTCGTGCACTCATGACACTGGGTTCTGGGAGGGTTTGGATTATTAAATGCTATGTTTGTTAAAGTCTCCAAGGTTTTTTTCTGTAAATTTTACTATTCGTTATTTAATGTATAAAAAAAATAATTCTAGACAATACAAAACTTGGAATTTAATTAAGTATTTTGGTTGGCTTTCCTGACAGTGGTGTCCGGTCCCACCACGACCCTTAGTGGATTGTATTACTTTATTTCTTAGAAATTGCTCACGCACTCGTGACACTGGGTTCTGGGAGAATTTTTGGATTATTAATGTTATGTTTGTTAAAGTCTTCGCGGTTATTTCTATAAATTTTACTATTTGTTATTTAATGTATAAATAAAAATAATTCTAAACAATACAAAATTTAGAATTTAATTAAGTATTTTGGTTGGCTTGCCTGACAGCGGTGTCTGGCGCCTCCACGGCCCTTAGTGAATTTTGGGTCGTGACATATTACTCATTTCAAATTATTTTTTCAAATTCAATAAAATATGCATCAATGAATATGGGTATTATGGTAAACTATACACTTTATTTATTATTTCATAAGGGGCATGAAATGTCAAAATATGCCAAGTAAAAGTGAACGGAAGAAGTAACATTTAAAAAATGGAATTTTTACATTCATATGCCATATATTGAACTATATTATCCTCCATGCTTAACTTTTAGTATAATTACCTTCTATATATCTAATTATCATTTATGTATCATTTTAGGATTTTAATGGTATTAATTAGTCTCCTAATTTTACTCAACCGTATATTCCCACTCCCCCAAGTTTCTCTCTCCAAATCCCCACAATTTCCTCTTCAATCACCCACGATTTCCTTTTCTAAAACCAGTAAAAACTGTAACCCCTCCACCATTGACAACCATTAAAAAGTTTTAAAGCTTTGAATTGGAATTTGGGTTTTCAAAAGACATTGTTTGTTTGGATTGGATGTTGTTGCAAAGAATTGAGAATTTTCTCTACGTCTCTCTCTATCTCTCAATCCTAAATTTTAGTAATATAAGAGGAAAGGAAAAGAGAGCAGCAATTCCACCATTGATAGCCATTAAAAAAGCTTTGAAGCTTTGAACTCGAATTTGGGTTTTCAAAAATAATTAGTATTTGTTTGGATTGGATGTTGTTGCAAATAATTGGGAATATAGTTTGGAGTTTACATCTCATTTTTGGGGGGTTTTAGTGAAGATTAGGCTTGGTTTTGGCTGAATTTCGGGTTGAAAGAAACATACATTATATTGCAGAAATTGTAAAAACATACATTATATTGCAAAAAATTTAGAAAATTTGTAGAAAAATTATATTTTGTTGTTTATTGATTTTTCTTTTATTCATTTAACTATTGTATGAAAGTTGAACAACATTGTATAAAAATTATACTTAAGTGGTATTATATTGTAGTTGTATATAACTTAGTAGAAATAATATACGAAAATTATAGATAATTTGTGGATAAGTTGTATAATTAGTTGTATGAAATTTATTTTTACTATGTATAAATCAGATACAAAATATACAAAAGACATATTGTATAAATTTTGTATGTGAGTTTTATGTTATTGTAGTTGTATTTAACTGGGTGAAAATAATATTTGAAAATTGTAAAAAATTATGGATAAGTTGTATTCCTCTATATAACGGGAGATGTTGACATATCAAGTAACTTTAGTGTTCCAGACGAACATGCATGAAAATAAAGATAAATTCTGTTATGAACAGTTTGTAGTAATTTTGTAGATAATTTGTAGAAACATTAAAATTCTGTATTTTCATATTAATTTTTCAAATGATATGTAGTTTTATTGTAGAATAAATATAGAAATTTTGTAGATATTGTAAATATATATATATATATATATATATATTTACTTTGACATGTAGTTTATTTGTAGATAAAGTGTAGGACATTTATATATAGCTAGAATTTGATATAAAATGTAACAGCACAAACATGCAACTGTGTTCTCATTGGTGATACTCAATTCCATATTGAAATTGCGAACAGTTATACATAGCGGATATGATCCTAAGTTTTTATTTTTACAACTTTCATACAATAGTTAAATGAACAAAAGAAAAATAAATAAACAACAGAATATATTTTTTCTACAATTTCTGCAATATAATATATGTCATGTTTTCTTCTTTTTCTTCTTCTTCTTCTTCTTCTTCTTCTTCTTCTTCTTCTTCTTCTTCGAGTTTCAATATGAAATTCAGCCAAAACCAAGTCTAATCTTCATCAAAACCCCTCAAAATTGAGATATAAACTCCAAACCATATTCCCAATTATTTGCAACAATACCCAATCCAAAAAATAATGATTTTTGAAAACTCAAATTCGAATTCAAAGCTTCAAGATCGTGTATTAATTTTTAGAACAAATTGGAGAAACGATTCGCTGATAATCAAAGGGTGAACTTTCGAATAACCAGGCTTATGATACAATTGCGAAAATATTTGTTGATGAAAACCAAGATTTGATGGATGAGTTTGCATCAATTCTGAAAATTAAGAAGAGGAAAAGGGAGGAAGATAATGTATCTGGAGGAATATTTAATTTCCCAATATTAGCGCGCCTAAATAAGGAAGCCTACAACTATTCACTCTCAACCCGAGCATAAAGCTCAAAACCATTTGTTTTGAAAATCATTAACAGCACTGAAACTAAAAATATAACTGATAGATAGAAACAATCCGAAAATCAACAATACCGAACAACCTCCCAAAGACCTGGGGGTCATGAGTCTAGAGCCTCTACCAGAATAGCATAATAATACTGTAATATAACATAGTCTGAAGTACGCAGAAAAGTCAGATAACAGAAAATAGGAGAGAAGTCGGGTCCTGCGGACGTCAGGCAGCTACCTCGACAACTCCGTATGAAAAATCTGATGAACAGCAGTAAGCTCAGCTAGCTCCTGAAGTACCTGGATCTGCACACAAGGTGTAGGGAGTAAAGTGAGTACTTCCAACTCAGTGGTAATAGACATGTATAATGTCTGACAGTAAGAAATCCCAAAATAGCACAATGTAAAGCTAAGAACAGTACTCCTACACATTTAACAGTGAAATAACATTTAACAGAAATAGTCGAAACAGATAATATATCAATGCATGAATGCAATGCAATGCACATGACCGCTACGGTGCGTAGCCCGATCCATTTGGGTACCCGCGCTCACTGTGGGGGTTCAGACTCCGGAGGGGCTCCTACAGCCCAAGCGCAATATCATAGTAACATACGATGTGGCATGCAGCCCGATCCACTATCAGTCCAGCTATATGCATGCAAGCCACACATGCACAAATAAAATTACCATTTTAGTTCCGTTTATCAGAAATTATAGAATTAGGTGTTCAAAACCTTAGAATTTGCCACTCATATTTAGACAGTGTTTAGCTCAGGACTGATATCATGAAAACATGCTATAGATCATAGAAACAGTGATAACAATCCTCACGGGATCCAAATAACCGGCACGCAGCCCAAATATATCCATAACCATCTAAGTAGGAGGTTTACCGGCTCATTTTTAGCCAACAACACAGTACAATACCATGCGGGCGGACTAAGCCATAGTCCCCAATCACAATCGACCACGCACTCACCGTAGAGTATGTGTCTCGCCTCAATATAGCGTCACAGTGTGATATACCGGGGTTTCAAACCCTCAGGTCATCTACATCTATTACTTACCTCGAACCGGCCACGAGACTAGTCCGCTATGATTTTCCCTCTTGAATCAACCTCCACAGGTGCCGAATCTGATCAAAATCACAAGGAATGCATCAAAATAGGCTAATAAAACCCAATCCAAATAACTTGAAAAACACCCAAAAATATGAAGTTGGCAAAACCCGAGCCTCGGGCCCACTTCTCAAAAAAATACGAAATTTACATTTCCGGAATTCTCGTCTCACCACGAGTCCGTACATATCAATTACACAAGAATCGGAGTCCATTTAGCCTCTCAATCGTCAATTTAGTCTCTCTTAGGCTTCAAGCCTTAACCACCATTTTTACCCTTAAATTCCTTGAATTATCAGTGTTAAATCCTTGTTTTTATACCATAACAACATTATTTGAAGCTACAAGTTCATACCTGATGGAATCCCTTCGAAATCTCTCAATTGTCGCCCAAAATCGCTTCTCCCGAAGTCCCAAAATATTTTTCTAACTTCTGAAAATCGAAACCCACTGTTTCATTAAACACTCAGCAGTTTCGCTTCTGCGGTGTAATTGTCGCTTATGCGACTTCCGCTTCTGCGAAAATTGTCCGCTTCTGCGGTTTCACTTCAATTCATCCAAAACCGCTTCTGCGGTTACTAGTCCGCTTCTACGGACTCGCATATGCGGAAAATGTTCCGCTTCTGCGGAACCTCCATACCATCGCTATTTCGCTTCTGTGACTATTTTCCCGCTCCTGCGAACCAGATTTTGCGAATTAATTTCTGCTTCTGCGAAACTTGCTAAACTCACCAATTTCGCACCGGCAAATAATTTTCCCCTTCTGCGGAGCCGCATCTGCGGTCTCCCTTCCGCAGATGCGGAAATACCTGCTGCAACTCAAAACCAGCAGACTTCAAACTCCAAATTCTCTCGTTCAACCACCCGATTTCAACCCGAGGCCCTCGGGACCTCAACCAAAAATATAGATATGTTCTATTACCTTATTTGAACTTGTTCCAATCATAAAAACATGACCTTTAACACAAAATCATCAAATCACGACGGATTCAAGCCTAAGTTCAACTATAACTTCCGAAACTCACATTCGATCAAAAACCCGACCAAACGACGTTCGAATGACCTAAAAATTTGCAGACATATCCAAAATCACCTATTGAAGCTACTACAACTCTTGGAATTCCATTCCGACCCTCGGATCAAAATCTCACCTATCAACCGGAATTCGCCAAAATTCCAACTTCGCCAATTCAAGCCTAATTCTACACCGGACCTCCAAATTCAATTCCGATCGCAATCCTAAGTCACAAATCATCACCCGAAACTAGTCGAATCATCGGAAATCCATTCCAAGACCTCTAACTCATAAGTCAACATCCAGTTGACTTTTCCAAATTTTTAAGTCTTCTTAAAAGAGACTAAGTGCTTCATTTATTATTAAAATTGCTCCAATTAAATTCTAACGCACCCAATACTGATAATGAAACATAAAGCAATACCATAAGGGAAAAACGGGCGGTAACACATAAGACGACGGGTCGGGTCGTCACACTATATTTTATAAAAATACTATAAGCATGGCTGGTAATATGCAAACTATGAATATATTTGATAATATAGTTTCCTATGTGGTATTGGAACGAAAATTTCCCCTAAAAAATATTAAATTTGTTCGATGGACGAAAGTGCATATGCATTATGTTCAATTCTCCACCTTAATTACAAGAAATATGCGACGACCCAGCCAGTCGTCACATGAATTACCATCCCATATCCCCCATTTTCTGCTTCCTTATGCTTCATTATGAGAGTCTTGGGTGAATGATTTGAATTGGATTAGTTTTAGATGGAAATGAGACACTTAATCTCTTTAAGGAATGTTTGTATTGGAAAAGTCAACCGGATGTTAGCTTATGAGTTAGAGGGCTCGGATATGATTTTCAGTGATTCGGTTAGCTTTGGGGGATGATTTGTGACTTAGGAGTGTGATTGGAATTGATTTTGGAGGTCCGGTGTAGAATTAGGCTTGAATTGGCGAAGTTAGCATTTTGGCGGATTCCGGTTGATAGGTAAAATTTTGATCCGAGGATTGAAATAGAATTTCGAGAGTTGCTGTAGCTTCGTTAAGTGATTTTGGATGTGTGTGCAAAATTTTAGGTCATTCGGAGGTGTTTTGGTCGGGTTTTGATTAAATGCGTAATTCGGAAGTTTTAGAAGAACTTAGACTTGAATCCGATGTAATTTGATGGTTTTGGTGTTGTTGGTGATGTTTTGATGATTTGAGAAAGTTTGAATGATTTTTTAGGATGGGTTGGCACTTTTGGTTGAGGTCCCGGGGGTCTCGGGGTGATTTCGGATGGCCATCGGATAATTTTGGACTTGGTGAAATATGAAGTTGCTGCAAGAGCGGTTACCGCATAAGCGGTAAAGGTGCCGCAGAAGCGGAAGTGACTGTGCAGAGGTATTTAATTCCTTCTTCGCGAATTTTTGAAGGAGTTAGACATTTCACTTCAGACTTGGAGTATTGTGGGGAATTTTGAAGAGGTTTTTCGAGGGATTTCAATAAGGTAAGGATTCTTGAACTTGAAACACGATTTTTTGGTGCAAATACATGAATTAAGACTGAAAAATTAAGGAATCAAGGGTTAAAAATGGAGATTAGGGCTTGAACTCAAGATAGTTAAGAATAGGGATTTGAGGGGAAATTGGACTCTGATTCTGGTAATTTGATATGTATAGACTTGTGGCGAGATAAGGAATCCGATGATATTAATTTTTTGATTTTTTGAGAAGTGGACCTGGGGCTCGGGTTTTGCCAATTTCATGAATTTCAATATTTTTCGAGTCTTTTCGATTGGGTTACGTTCCCTTAGCCTATTGTAACGTATTCGTTGTGGTTTTGACCAGATTTGATGCGCGAGGAGGTCGATTTGCGAGGCAAGGGCATAGCGAGCTAGGATTTTGGCCGGCTTGAGGTGAGTAATGATAGTAAATGATATCCTGAGGGTTTGAAACCCCGGATTTGCACAACGTAGTGCTATATTGAGGCGAAACACGCGCTTAATGGTGAGCGCGGGGTTGTTTACTACTAGGGATGTGACTTAGTCCGTCCCATTTGATATTTTACCGCGTAGTTGGCTAAGCTGATATGATTATCATCGTGATTTGGGCTTATTTCCATGTTTTGGGCTTGATGCCGATTATTTGAACCCTTCGGGGATTATTATCACTATTTCCTCATTATTTTGACACGTTATTTGAACTCAGTCCTAATGATTATACTGTTTTGCAAACTCAGACGTTTTAATTGAATTTTGAGACTTTACTGATATTTCACTGTTGTTTGGGCTGAGAACTATTATCTTATTGATGCTCGAGGGGCTTATAATGTTTCTGGACTGAGTGAGGCTTTCAGGCCTTGAACGTGACGTGGGGAGGCTTTCATGCTTCGAGTGTATTGTGAGGAGGCTTTCAGGCCTCGAATGATATGTGATGAGGTTTTCAGGCCTCGAGTGTGATGTGAGAAGGCTTTTAGGCCTTATGTTGATATAGCGCTTGGGCCGTAAGGGGCCCCTCCGAAGTCTGCACACCCACAGTGAGTGCGTGTACCCATGTGATGTGATACTGAGCCCGAGGTGCTGATACTATTCTGAGTGATGTGATACTGAGCCCGAGGGGCTGATACTATTCAGAGCGATTGATACTGGGCCCGAGGGGAAGATTTCTACTCACTATCTACTTGTTGTTTTACTTGATTTATCGAATTTATTTAAAAAGGATATTTCATTTGATTTTGTACTGTTCTACTATTTTACTACTTTTACTGCCTGATATAGAACTGCTTTGTGTAGTAATGTGATTTCTTATCTTCAGTTATTATTTATTATTATTACCCACTAGGTCGAAGTACTCACATTATTCCCTGCACGCAGGATTAGCAGAGTCCGCACCTGAGCACTGGCATCCTTCCCAAATCAGGCAGCGAGATCGGAGCATCGAGGTAGCTGTTGGCGTCCGCAGCCCCTTGACTCCCCTATTTTATGCTATTTCAGTTATTCAAGACTTTGTATCAGATATTTTTTTTATAGACTTATAGCAACTCTGTAGTGGCCCATGACATGTGACACCCTGTGACGACCCGACCCGTTGTCTCATGTAATTCCATCCCGTTTTCCCTATTATATGCTTATTCATGTTTCAATATGTGTACTTGGTGAATTTGGGGTCAATTCGGATCGAGTTTGGTAGGAAATGGGACAATTAGTCTCTTTAATAAAGGATTAGTTTTAAAAAGTCAATCGGATATTTACTTGTGAGTTAGAGGGCTCGGAATTGATTTTCGGTGGTTCGGTTAGCTTCGGAAGATGATTTGTGACTTACGAGTGCGATCGGAATTGAATTTGGAGGTCCGGTGTAGAATTAGGCTTGAATTGGCGAAAGTTTGAATTTTGGCAAATTCTGGTTGATAGGTGAGATTTTGATCCGAGGGTCGGAATGGAATTCCGAGAGTTGCAATAGCTTCGTTAGGTGATTTTGGATATGTCTGCAAATTTTTAGGTCATTCGGACGTCGTTTGATTGGGTTTTTGATTGAATGAGAATTTTGAAAGTTTTAGTTTAACTTAGGCTTAAATCCGTCGCGATTTGATGATTTTTGTGTTGATGGACGTGTTTTGACAATTGGAACAAGTTCGAATGATGTTTTGGAATAGGTTGGTGTTTTTGGTTGTGTGACGACCCGACCCGTCATCTTATGTGTTACTGCTCTGTTTCCCCCTTATTGTGTTGCTTCATGTTTCAATATCAATATTAGAGTCGATCGGATGTAATCGAATTGGTTTTGGTTGGAAATAAGGCACATAGCCTCTTAGAAGGAAGCTTATTTTAGAAAAGTCAAGCGGAAGTTGACTATGTGGTTAGAGAGCTCGGATGTGAATTCCGATGGTTTGATTAGCTTCGGGGGATGATTTGTGACTTAGGAGTGCGATCGGAATCAAATTTGGAGGCCCGGTGTAGAATTAGGCTTGAGTTGGCGAAGGTTGAAATTTGGCGAATTCCGGTTGATAGGTGAGATTTTGATCCGAGGATCGGAATGGAATTCCGAGAGTTGCAGTAGCTTCGTTAGGTGATTTTGGATATGTCTGCAAATTTTTAGGTCATTCGGATGTCGTTTGGTCGGGTTTTTGATCGAATGTGAGTTTCGGGAGTTTTAGTTTAACTTAGGCTTGAATCCGTCGTGATTCGATGATTTTGTGTTAATGGACGTGTTTTGATGATTGGAAAAAGTTTGAATGAGGTTTTAGGACGCGTTGGTGCTTTTGGTTGAGGTCCCGGGGGCCTCGGGGTGATTTCGAGTGTTCAAACGGACTAGTTTTGGCCTTGGGAGATAGCAGATTTTTGCTGTTGGGTGTTGCAGACTTTTATTCATCGCGTTCGCGTGAGGAGTAACACGAACGCGTAGGGCATTTGAGGGAGCCTGGGATTTTTTCCTTCGCGTTCGCGAAGGAGAGGCCGCGTTCGCGTAGTCCAGGGGAAATGGCCATCGCGTTCGCGATGTGGCTAACGCGTTCGCGTAGAGTTAGGGCTGTTGGGCATCGCGTTCGTGTTAGGGTGGTCGCGTTCGCGTAGAGCATTTTCGGATTTTAAAATTTGTTGCCTTAGCGTTCGCGTGACTAAGGTCGCGAACGCGATGAAGAAATGGACTGGGCAGACAGAATGTTTTAAGGACATTTCAT
>MU727756.1:81814-115646 GCA_026770625.1 Nicotiana glauca | reverse complement strand
CTCTCTAAGAATCGCCCCCAAGCCATGCAAAATGGGGAAAATGAGCCAAAATCCCGTTTAAAACAAGTCACTGCCCCCAGCAAATTTTTGCTTCTGCAACTATATGATCGCTTATGCGGGTGTCGCTTCTGCGATATTTTGGCCGCTTCTGCGGCTTGGGCTAAAAGGGCGCTGACCGCTTCTGCGGTCTAGGGGCCGCATAAGCGGAACCGCTTCTGCAGTCCCTGGGCCGCTTCTGCGTCTACCTGGGCCTGCCTCCCTTTCCGCTTCTGCGAGCTCTTCCCTGCTTCTGCGGGGCCGCTTCTGCGGTCCCATTTCTACAGAAGCGGTTATACCAGATACCAGCTGCATGTTTCTTCCAAAAATCCCATTTTTGATCCGTTAACCACCCGAAATCCACCCGAGGCCCCCGGGACCCCAACCAATCATACCAACCAATCCCAAAACACATTACGGACCTGCTCGAGGCCTCAAATCACATCAAACAACGCTAAAATTACGAATTACACCTCAATTCAAGCTTTATGAACTTTGAACTTTCCAACTTCTATTTCCGATGTTTAAACCCATCAAAACATATCCGATTAACATCAAATTTTGCACTCAAATCATATTTGACATTATGGACCTACTCAAACTTTCGGAATTTGATTCCGACCCCGATATCAAAAAGTCTACCCCCGGTCAAACTCTCCAAAAACCTTCAACTTCCTATCTTTAGCCAAATGGCTTCAAAATGGTCTACGGACCTCCGAATTCACTTCCGATCACGCCCCCAACTCCAGAATTACTATACGGAGCTATTCACAGTCTCGGAATTCCAAACGGACATTGATAACTCCAAAATGCACTTCAAACCAAACTTATAAAATTTCCTCTGAAATACTAACTTCCACAATAGGCGCCAAAACGCTCACGGGTTATCCAAAATCCAATCCGGGCATACGCCTAAGTCCGAAATCATCATACGAACCTGCTGGAACCTTCAGATCCCAATTCCGAGGTCGTTTACTTAAAATTCCAATCCTAGCTCATTCTTTCAACTTTAAGCTTCTGAAATGAGAATTCTCTTCCCAAATCAACTCTGGACTTCTCGAAATTCAATTCCAACCTCGCGTACAAGTCATAATACCTGAAATGAAGCTTTTCATGGCCTCCGACTGCTGAACGGAGCTCTAGTACTCAAAATGACAGGTCGAGTCGTTACACTGCACTTTGTGTGCAGATCCAAGAGTTGGTGGACGTGCTAGCGTGTGTTGATTTTCTCCCACCATGGCGATGGCAGCCTCGTTTTTCTCCCTCCTACCTTCCTATAGATGTTATTAGTTGCTTTCCTGACTGTATAAGTCTTAGTATTATCGGAAAGTTCTTAGTAGATGCTCATGACTAGAGACACCCCGATGTCGGGCTTTTCTTTCTTCACTTTTTTTTATTCCGATGTTCTTTATGAAGATTTATTATTAAATAGAGTGAATTTATCTTTAAAAATAAAATATCTCTTTATTTTTGGTAAAGAGTAGGCTTGCCTAGTTCCACAATAGGCAACATCACGACATGGTGATTTGGATCGTGACAAGTTGGTATCAAAGCCTAGGTCACATAGGTCTCACGGGTCATGAGCGGGTTTAGTAGAGTCATGTAGATCGGTACGGAGACGTCTGTACTTATCTTCGAGAGGCTGGAGAACCTTTAGAAAAACTTCACATTCTTGAATTCTTGTCGTGCAAATCTGTTGATTCTAGTAACTAAACTTCTGTTATTCAATTCTCCCATAGATGGTGAGGACACGTGCTATCGATCAGGATGTACGGCCACCAGTACCACTAGTGTGGGCCGCGAGAGGCCGAGGTCACGGTCGAGGCCATGGTAGGGGCAGGGCTATGGCCCGCACGGTAGCTAGGGCAACACCTACAGATCCACCAGCCCCCCAGTTGAGGATGCTCCAGTAGGACCATCCCAGGCACCGGCTGTGTCTATTGTTATCCTTGGCCTTCAAGAGACCTTAGCTCAGATTTTGACTGTGTGCACTAGTTTTGCTCAGGCGGTTGTTGTTTCTACTATAGCAGCCACTTCCTAGGCCGGGGAAGGCACTCAAACTCCCATTGCCCCTAAATCCGAGCAGGTCGTTCAGGGGCTAAAGACATTGGGGGCACCACTAGCCCAGTCGGTTTCACCTGCTCAGGATTATGTGATACCAGTCATGCCTGATGACGAGCAGCATAGATTGGAGAGGTTTGGTAGACTTCAGGCTCCGATTTTCAGTGGTATAGAGGACAAGGATTCCTAGGATTTCTTGGACACGTGTTAGAGGATTCTTCATACTATTCTAGAGACCAGTAGGGTCTCATTCACTACCTTTCATTTCTCTAGAGCTGCCTTTAATTGGTGGGAGGCTTATGAGAGGCGTAGTTCTATTGGTGCAGTGCCCCTCACCTGGCAGAAGTTCTCTGTTCTCTTTCTGGAGAAGTATGTTCCGCAGTCCTGCAGAGAGGAGCTGCGCAGACAGTTCGAGCAGTTGTGTCAGGATGATATAACTGTGATGCAGTATGAGATGAGGTTTTCTGAGTTATCTTATCATGCTATCTGATTGGTTCGCATAGATAGGGAGAAGATAAGGAGGTTTGTTGATGACCTCTCATATCAACTACGGATTCTTATGACTAGAGAGAGGATGTCTGGTGCTTCTTTTGAGGAGGTTGTTGACATTGCTCAGGACATAGAATCGATCCGCTGTCAGGAGCGAGTGGACAGGGAGGCCAAGAGACCTCGAGGATCTGATAGTTTTGGTAGTGCTCCTCATAAGGGTTAGTTTCAGCACGGTAGAGGCCGTCCATTTAGAAATGCTCAGTTTGCTCGGCTAGTTCACCATGGGGCATCATCGAGCCATGGTTCTCATAGTTCTCATCTGGCCATTCATCACTTAGTGCCCTCCTAGCCTAAAGTTCGTCTCATGCTCCATCAGTTCAGATTCCTCCATGCCAGGTTCTTCTACCAGTCATCCTGGTGCTAGAGGTTCCATTTGATCCTCATTACCAGCACCAGGGGGTTGTTTTGAGTATGGGGAGTTGGGGCATATATGGAGGAAGTGTCCTCGTCATCATAGGGGTTTGCCTCAGTAGAGGAGTTAGCCATTGACTTTAGCACCAGTTACTTCACCACCTGCCCAGTCAGCAACTATAAAGTTGCATATTTAGCTGAAACTATATGATACTTATGTATTTTAGAAAGAATTTCTTTAAATTGGGTTGGATGCCATATTTGGGCCTCGTGCTAGAGCTGTTTATACCCCTAGGGTCCTTTTCTTATTATCATCTCACTATTTTGATTGAAAATCTATACTTAGTCACGCTATATTAACTCATTTCATAACTCAGTCTCTATTATCCCATTTTTGATGAATATAAAATATTATTTTGGGCTGAGCACCCTGTTTTACTGATAGTCTGAGTGGCTTGAGAGGTTTATGTTTGAGTGATGCTGAGATCCTTTTTTTGTGAGGATATTATGGGATCGGGTTGCGCGCCGTAGCATGTTGTTACTGATTCATTATTTTGTGAGGCCGATGGTCTAATTGATTTATGCCACAAGGTGGCTTGTTATAGCGCTTGGGCTATAGGAGCCCTTCCCCCCTCCCCCCGGAGTCTGCACATCCCAGTGAGTATGGGTGTCCTGAGTGAGTGATATGAGATATGCCCGATGGGTTGATATGAGTGAATGTGAGGTTTGCCCGAGGGGTTGTGTGTGAGTGATGTTCTGTCCGAGGGGCTGCTATGAGAGATGTTTTTTCGGAGGAGTTGTTTATGATTTTCATCACTTTTACTCTTTTGCATTGAGCCTCTATTGAAACTGTTGAAAAATATCTTCAAATGATTTTTACCGAAAACTGGATTCTTAAAAGAAATGATTTGACACACGTACTGATTTGAAAGCATGTTGTATTTACTAAGATTTCAATCTGTGGACTTTATGTATTTTACTGCCCAGTCTTTATTTACCTTTATTACTTAATGAGTTAGCGTAATCACATTACTCCCTACACCTTATGTGCAGAACCAGGGGTTGCTGGACATGCTAGCGAGTGTTGATTTCATCCGTCGCGGATTCTATTGGAGTTAGCAAGGTAGCATGGCGATCGCTGCCCTTCTCTTCTCCCTCCTACCTTTCTATAGATGTTATTAGTTGTTGTCCAGACTATATTAATCTTACTACTATCGGTTCTTAGGAGATGCTCATGATTAGTGACACCCCAATGTCGGGCTTTTCTTTCTTCACTTTCTTTATTCAGATGTTACTTATGAAGTTTTATTATTAAATAACGTGAATTTATCTTTGAAAATAAACTATTTCTTTATTTTTGGTAGAGAGTCGGCTTGCCTAGTTCCACGATATGCGTCATCACGACATGGTAGATTTTGTTCTTGACAAGTTGGTATCAGAGCCTAGGTTACATAGGTCTCACGGGTCATGAGCGAAGTCAGTAGATTCTTACGGATCGGTACGGATACATCTGTACTTATCTTCGAGAGGCTGGAGAACCTTTAGGAAAATATCACATTCTTTAATTCTTGTCGTGCAAATATGTTGATTCTGGTAACTAAATTTCTGTTATTCTGTTCTCTCACAGATGATGAGGACATATGCTATCGGTCATTACAGACGACTGTTAGTACCACTAGTTAGGGCCGCGAGAGGCCGAGGTCGCGGTCCAGGCGGTGGTAGAGGTAGGGTTTGACCCATACAACAGCTAGGGCAGCACCTACAGATCTACCAGCCACCCCAGTTCATGATTAGGTCGCAGTTGAGGATGCTCCAGCAGGACCAGCCCAGGCACTGGTTGTGCCTGTTGTTATCCCAGGTCTTCAGGATACCTTAGCTCAGATTTTGAGTGTGTGCACCAGTCTTGCTCAGACGGTTGCTATTTCTACTACAACAGCCACTTCCCAGGCCGGGGTAGGAACTCAGACTCTCGTCGCCCATACATCCGAGTAGGTCGTTCAGGGGCTAAATACACCGGGGGTACCACTAGCCCAGTCGGTTGCATCTGCTCAGGATTATGTAATACCAGGCATGCCTGATGACGAGCAACGTAGATTAGATAGGTTTGGTAGACTTCAGCCTCCAACTTTCAGTGATGGCAAGGATGCCAGGATTTCTTGGACAAGTGTTAGAGGATTCTTCGTACGGCGGGTATTCTAGAGACTAGTGGGGTCTCATTCACTACCTTTCAGTCCTCTAGAGCTACCTTTACTTGGTGGGGAGGCTCAGAGGCATAGTCCTATTGGTGCAGCCCCACTCACCTGGCAGCAATTCTCTATTCTCTTTATGGAGAAGTTTGTGTCGCAGTCCTACAAGAGCTGCAGAGACAGTTTGAGCAGTTAGGTCAGGATGATATAACTATGATGCAGTATGAGATGAGGTTCTCTGAGATAGCCCGTCATGCTATCTGGTTGGTTCTCACTAACAGGGAGAGGATTAAGAGGTTCGTTGATGACCTCTCATATCAGCTACGGATTCTAATAACTAGAAAGAAGGTGTCTGGTACTTCTTTTGAGGAGGTTTTTGACATTGCTCTAGATATAAAGTCAATCTTCCATTAGGAGCGAGTGGAAAGGGAGGCCAAGAAGCCTCGAAGATTCGGTAGTTTTGGTGGTGCTCCTTATTGGGGTTAGTTTCAGTACGACAAAGGTCGTCCATTTAGACATGCTCAGTTAGCTCGCCTAGTTGACCGTGGGGAATCATCGAGACATGGTTCTCACAGTTCTCATCAGGGCCATTCATCACTTATGTCCCTTCCATCCCAGAGTTCGCCTCGTGCTCAATCAGTTTAGGATTCCTCCATGCCAGGCTTTTCTACCAAATATTCTGGTGCTAGGGTTTCCCTTCAGTCCCTCTTACCAGTACTAGGGGGTTATTTTGAGTCTGGGGAGATTTGGTATATGTGGAGGAAGTGTCTTCATCATCATAGGGTTCCACCTTAGTAGAGGAGTCAGCCATCGACTTCGGCACTAGTTACTTCACCACCTGCCCAGTCAGCTAGGAGTGGAGGACAATCAGCTAGGGGTTGCCATAGAGGGGGGTCGATCAGGTGGTGGCCAGACCCATTTCTATGCACTCCCAGCAAGACCAGATGATATTGCTTCAGATGCTGTGATCACCGCTATTGTCTCAGTCTGCCACATGGATGCCTATGTATTATTTGACCCTGGTTCCACTTTTTCATATATGTCGTCATACTTTGCTCATTATTCAGATGCTCCCTACGAGTGTCTTGTTTGATCTATTCGTGTATCTACTCCGGTGGACGATATTATTGTTGTAAACCGCACATATCGGTCTTGTGTGGTGACTATTGGGGGTTTGGACGCCCGAGTGGACTTTTTGCTGCTTATTATATTAATTTTGATGTGATATTGGGCATGGATTGATTGTCTTCGTGTCATGCTATTCTATACTGTCACGCCAAGATGGTGATGTTGGCTATGCCGAGGGTGCCACAGATTGATTGGCGAGGTTCGTCGGATTATGTTCCCAGTAGAGTGATTTTATTTTCGAAGGCCCGACAGAAGGTTGGGAATGGTTATCTTTCTTATTTGGCTTTTGATAGAGATGTCAATGCAGAGAGTCCTTCCATTATTTCACTTCTGGTAGTGAGGGACTTTCCATATGTGTTTCCTGCAGACCTGTCGAGCATGCCACATTACATGGATATTGATTTCGGTATTAATTTGGTGTCGAGCGCTCAACCCATTTCTATTACACTGTATCATATGGAACTGGCAGAGTTAAAGGAATTGAAGAAGCAGCTTCAGGAACTCCTTGATAAGGGGTTTATTCTGCATAGTGTGTCATCTTAGGGTGCGCATGTTCTATTTGTGAAGAAGAAGAAGGACGACACTATTAGAATGTGCATTGACTACAAGCAGTTGAACAAAGTCATAATCAAGAACAAGTATCCTTTGCCTCGTATTGATGATTTATTTGACCAGCTTCAAAGAGCGAGGGTGCTCCCAAGATTGATCTCAGGTCAGGGTATCATCAGTTGAATATTTGAGACTCGAACATTCTTAAGATAGCTTTCAGCACCCGATATGGTCATTATGAGTTCCTTGTGATGTCTTTTGGGCTAACCAATTCCCCAACATCATTCATGCATTTGATGAACATCGTGTTTCGCCCTTATCTCGACTCATTTGTTATTGATGATATTTTGGTGTACTCTCGTAGCCAGGAGTAGCACGTTGAGCATTTGAGGGTTGTATTGTCGCGGTTGAGGGAGGAGAAGTTTTATGCAAAGTTCTCAAAGTGTTAGTTTTGGCTCAGCTCAGTAACGTTCTTGTGGCACGTTGTGTCTAGTGAGGGTATTCAGGTTGATCAGAAGAAGATAGTAGTGGTCCAGAGTTAGCCCATACCGTCCTCAGCCACAGAGATTCGTAACTTTCTTGGTTTGGTAGATTATTACCATCTGTTCGTTCAGGGATTTTCATCTATTGCATCACCCTTAACCAGATTGATTCAAAAGAGTGCTACTTTCAGGTGCTCGAATGAGTGTGAGACGAGCTTTGAGAGGCTCAAGACTACCTTGACCACTGCTCTAATGTTAGTTTTTCCATCAACTTCGGATTCTTATACAGTATATTGTGATTCTTCTCGGGATGGTATTGAGTATGTTGATGTAGGAGGATATAATGATTTCTTATGCTTCTCGTCAGTTGAAGCCTTATGAGAAGAACTACCTTGTTCATGATTTAGAGTTGGTTGCCATTGTTCACGCATTGAAGATTTGTTGGTATTATCACTATGGTGTGTATTATGAGGCATTTACTGATCATCGTAGCTTCTAGCACTTGTTCAAATAGAAGGACCTCAATTTGAGGCAACGGAGATGGTTGGAGCTGCTAAAGGACTATGATATTACTATTTTGTACCATCAGGGAAAGGCCAATGTGGTGGATGATGACTTGAGTAGGAAGGCGGTGAGTATATGCAGTCTTGCATTTATTCCTATTAGGGAGAGACCTCTTGCGATTGATGTTCACTCTTTTGCCAATCAGTTTCTGAGGTTGGATATTTCAGAGCCCAGTCGGATCCTAGCTAGTGTGGTTTCTCGGCCTTCTTTGTTCGATCGTATCAGAGAGCACTAATATGATGATCCTCATTTGCTTGTCCTCAAGGACAAAGTTTAACACAACGAAGCCAGAGATGTGACTATTGGTGATGATAGGGTATTGAGGATGCAGGGTCGGATATGTGTGCCTAATGTAGATGGACTTCGGGAGTTGATTCTGGAGGAGGCCCATAGCTCATGGTATTCCATCCATCCGGGTGCCGCATTTGAGACATCACTATTGGTGTAGGAGAACGAAAAAAGTTATAGTTGGGTTTATAGCTCGGTGTCTCAATTATCAGCAGGTGAATTGTGAGCATCAAATACTAGGTGGCTTGCTTCAGCAGAGTGGGAGCATATCACCATAGATTTCGTAGTTAGGCTCCCATGGACTTTGAGAAAGTTTGATACTATTTAGGTGATTGCGGATCGGCTGACCAAGTCCGCGCACTTCATTTCTGTGTGTACTACCTATTCTTCAGAGTTGTTAGATTTATATCAGAGAGATTGTTTGCTGCATGTGTCCCAATTTCCATCATTTCAAATAGAGGTACTCAGTTTACATCGCAGGTTTGGAGGGTTTTGCAGTGAAAGTTGGGTACTCAGGTTGAGTTGAGCATAACTTTTCACCCTCAGACAGACAGTTCGAGCTCACAATTCAGATATTGGAGGACATGTTACGCGCTTGTGTCATTGATTTTGGGGGTTCATGGGACCAATTTCTACCGCTCACGGAGTTTGCATATAATAACAATATGAGTCGAGTATTCAGATGGCTCCATATGAGGCTTTATATGGGAGGCAGTGTAGATCTCCAATATGTTGGTTTGAGCCAGGCAAGGCTAGGCTTTTGGGTACAGACTTGGTTCAGGATGCATTAGACAAGGTGAAAGTGATTCAGGAGAGGCTTCATACATGCAGTCAAGACAAAATAGTTATGCTGACAGAAAGGTTCGGGATGTGTCTTACATGGTTGGGAAGAAGGTTCTACTGAAGGTTTAACCCATGAAGGGTGTTATAAGATTTGGGAAGAAGGGAAAGTTGAGCCCTCGATTCATTAGGCCTTTTGAGGTGCTTCGGAGGATTGGGGAGGTGGCTTATGAGCTTGTTTTTCCACCTAGCTTGTCGGGTGTACACCCCGTATTTCATGTTTTTATGCTCTAAAAGTATGTCGGTGATCCGTCTTATGTTTTGGATTTTAGCACGGTTCAGTTAGATGGTGACTTGACTATGATGTGGAGCCAGTGGCTATTTTAGAGCGTCAGGTTTGAAAGTTGAGATCAAAGGATATAGCTTCAGTGAAAGTGCAATGGAAAGGGCGGCCAATGAAATAGGCTACTTGGGAGACCGGGCGGAAGATGCGGAGCAGATATCCACACCTATTTGAGTCATCAGGTATGTTTCTAGACTCATTCGAGGACGAACGTTTGTTTAAGAGGGGGAGGATGTAATGACCCGGCCGGTCGTTTCGTAAATTTATAGCCTCGTTTCCCCTAGTTCTGCTTCCTTATGTGTTCCTCGTCTGTATTTCATCGTATCCTGTTGGTTGGTTTAGGTACGGATTGGTTTCAGAGTGAGACACTTAGTCTCCTATTTAGAAATTTAAGTTGGAAAAGTCAACCAGATGTTGGCTTATGTGTAAACGATCTTGGAAATGAATTCTGATGGTTCGGTTAGCTCCGTTAGGTGATTTTGTAATTGGAAGCACATCCGGAATGTGATTTAGAGGTCCCTATAAGAATTAGGCTTGAATTGGCATAAGTTGGAAATTTGGCAATTTTAGTCGGCAGTGGAAAATTTGATATCGGGGTCGGGATGGAATTCTGGAAGTTGAAGTAGGTCTGTAATGTTATTTGTAACGTGTATGCAAAATTTCAGGCCACTCGGAGGTGATTTGGTAGGTGCAAAAATTAGAAGTTTTGAAATTCTTAAGATTGAATTCTGGGGTGATTTGGTGTTTTGATGTTGTATTGAGTGTTCCGAGAGTTCGATTAAGTTTGTATGTTGATATATGACTTATTGGTATGTTTGGTAGAGGTCCCAAGGGCCTCGAGTTGATTTCGGGTTGTTGACGGAACAATGATGGGATTTGAGGAATGCTGAAGATTTCACTCAACTGTCATAACCACACCTGCGGAGTACGGGCCCGCAGAAGTGGAAAGAAACTGCAGATGTGGGAATTTGAAGGTTGAGGCAGGATCGCAGGTGCGAAAGGTGGACTGCACCTGCGAGAGCACAGGTGCAGTGGGGCGACCGCAGAAGCGGTTTTGGAGGAATAAGTGACTTCCGCAGATGCGGAATTTTGGGTGCAAAAGCGGCACTGCAAATGCTCTATTTTGACCACAGGTGCGGAAATGCCCCGGTAGAAGGTATAAATTTAACCCTTCGCGAATTTTGGTCATTCATCACCATTTCTATTCGGATTTTGAAGCTTTTGGAGAGTTTTGAAGAGGGAATGAAGGGGGTTTTAATTGAAGAAAGTTACTTGAGCCTAATGATCGTGATTATGGTGATTTTCAATTTTTTAAGCATGTAATTGGTAGGAAATAGGGATAAAAATAAGGGGTCAAGGCTTAGGAAATTGGAGAGTTTGATTGGGGATTTGAGGGAATATTTGATGTCGGATTTTGATGAATTTGGTATGGATAACTCGTGTGTGAAAGGGGTTTCTTATTTTGTGATTTTTGTCAGATTCCGAGACGTGGGCTCGGGGGCCAGGTTTGGGTGAATTTTGGAATTTTGGTCTAAATAAATTATTTTTCGTATGGAATTGGTTCCTCGGCCTATATTGATTTCATTGTATTTCTTTTGTTAGATTCAGGACGTTTGGAGGCTGATTCCAGAGGCAAGGGTTTTGCGGGTAGGAATTTGATCGATTTGAGGTAAGTAATAATTGTAAACCTAGTCCTTACGGTATGAAAACCCCAGATTTCGCATCATTTTACTGCTTTGAGGTAACACACATGCTAGATGACGAGCGTGTGTGCGTGCACCGTTGGGGATTATGACTTGGTCCGTCCCGTAGAAACTATAAAGTTGCGTATTTGGCTGCAACTATATGATATTTATGTGTTTTAGAAAGAATTTCTATAAATTGGTTAGATGCAATATTTGGGCCTTGTGCCAGAGCTGTTTGGACCCTTAGGGGCCTTTTCGTAATATCCTCTCACTATTTTGATTGAAAATCTATACTCAGCCATGTTATGTTTATTGATTTCATAACTTAGTCTCTATTACACCGTTTTGATGCATATAAAATGTTATTTTGGTCTGAGAACCCTATTTTTTACTGATAACTCGAGTACGTTGAGAGGTTTGTGACTGAGTGATGCTGAGGGCCTATTTTTGCGAGGATATTATGTGATCGGGGTCCGCATCGAAGCATGTTGTTACGAATTCATAATTTTGTGAGGTAGAGTGTCTGATTGATTTATACCACGAGGTGGCTTGTTATAGCGCTTGGGCTATAGGAGCCCCACTGGAGTCTGCACATCCCCAATGAGTGCGGGTACCCTGAGCGAGTGATATGAGATATGCCCGAGGGTTTGTATACGAGTGACTGTGTGGTTTGCCCGAGGTATTGTGTATGAGTGATGTTGTGCCCGAAGGACTGCTATGAGAGATGTTTTGCCCGAGGGGTTATCTATGATTTCCATCACTTTTACTCTCTTTTGCATTGAGCATCTGTTGAAACTGTTGAAAAATATCTTTAAATAATTTTTACCGAAAACTGGATTTTTAAATAAGATCATTTGACTCACGTACTAATTTGAGAGCATGTTGTATTTAAAGATATTTCATGATATGGACTTTATGTGTTGTACTGCTCAGTCTTTATTTCCCGTTATTACTTACTGAGTTGGCATACTCACATTACTCTCTCCACTTTGTGTGCAGATCCAAGGGTTGCTGGATGTGTTAGCGAGTGTTGATTTCATCCGTCGTGGATTCTATTGGAGTTAGCAAGGTAGCTGCATGGGGTGATTGCAGCCCTGCTATTCTCATTCCTATCTTCCTATAGATGTTATTAGTTTTTTTTCAGATTGTATTAGTCTTAGTATTATCGGACATTTCTTAGTAGATGCTCATGACTAATGACACCCCGATGTCATTCTTTTCACACTTTTTTGTTATTCAGATGTTCTTTACGAAGTTTTATTTTTAAATAGCGTGAATTTATCTTTGAAAATAAAATATCGCTTTATTTTTGGTAAAGAGTCGGTTTGCCTAGTTTCATGATAGGCACTATCACAACATGGTAGATTTGGGTCATGACACCGTGCTCTTTCACCGAAAAAGTTTTATTTAGAACACTCACAGAATGAATGAGGTAGAGAGAACTACTACTTTCCACGGATGAAGAGACCAATATTTTGTACATAGAGTTTTTTTAAGTTTCAATTTGATAGTTCTCAAATGTTTATATTAAAAAATTAGAAAATCGGTCCTAATTATTGATATGACTATAGGCTTACATCTAAACCTTTTTTCTAAAGGAGAAACTAATCCTAACTCCATCATGCTCGTTCACAGCTCTCTGTGAGCTTGATGAATCTGAGCTCAATCTACAGATTCAACCAAGCAATTTGGAATTAGGTTTGAGGGTAGAGAAGTCGAGCTTCGGAGAGAAGAGAGGAAATGCAGTAAAATGAATGTGTATTGATCGGTAAGAGAAAATTACAAATTTATATACATATTTACACATTAACCCTGTACTAACTTAACTATAGTTACTTAACTATTGGGTCCCACAGACCACTATAACTAACTAACTAACTGTTCTCCTCAACTGAATATAACTGACTATAGCTCACACTCCCCCTCAAGCTGGTGGATGCAAAATGTTGAGCACTCCAAGCTTTCCAAGTAGAAATCCATGCTGAGACTGCCTATAGCCTTTAGTTAAAAGATCAACTAGCTCATCTTTGGTCACTACAAATTGTATGCTAAGGACACCTTGTTTGATCTTGTCGCACATAAAATTATAATCGATCTTAAAATGTTTGGTATGCTCGTGGAAGATAGGATTGGTTGCAACCTGCAGAGTAGCTTTGCTATCACAATATACCTGTACAGGTCTCTTGATAGGCACTCCAAGTTCAGCAAACAGGCCTAACAACCAGACCACTTCTGATGTCACATCTGCTAGGCTTTTATACTCTACTTCTGTAGAGCTTCTTGACACTATGTGTTGTTTCTTGGATTTCCAAAAGGTGAGTGAGTTGCCAAACTTGACTAAGTATCCAGTTACTGACCTTCGTGTGTTTGGACAACTTGCCCCGTCTGCATCACAAAAACATGTCAAACTGTATGCATTTTTACTACTCAGAAATATTCTCATGCCTGGTTTATGGTTTAGGTATTTGACTACTCTCATTGTTGCATCCCAATGAGATTTTTTGGGCTCTTACATGAACTAACTAAGAGTTTGGACTACAAACACAATGTATGTTCGTGTGAAGGTCAAACAGATCAACCTACCAATCAACCTTTGATATTCACTCACATCTGTCAAGATCTCATCACTTGTAGTGCCAGTATGTCTGTCAAACTAAGCAGAGGTGAAATTCTGATTGAGATCAATGGGAGTTGAGACTAGTTTAGCCCCACTCAATCCCAGATCAGAGATGACTTGAAGACAATACTTTTTCTGATTCAGTTATATCCCTCCTTTGGATCTCATAACCTCAATTCCCAGAAAATATTTGAGATCACCAAGATCCTTCACCTTGAACTTCTGATGAAGGACAACTTTAGTCTTATTGATAAACTCCTCACTATTTCATTAACTAATAAATCATCCGCATATATCAATACTGCTACAAAGTGATCTCCTTTCCTTTAAGTAAATAATAAATAGTAATGTAGACTCTGAACATATCATGCAGTTGTTAAGGCCCCACTGAGCTTAATGTTCCACTGTCGTGAAGCTTGTTTCAACCCATATAATGACTACTCCTCACTATTTCAGTAACTAATAAATCATCCACATATATCAATACTGCTACAAAGTGATCTCCTTTCCTTTAAGTAAATAATAAATAGTAATGTAGACTCTGAACATATCATGCAGCTGTTAAGGCCCCACTGAGCTTAATGTTCCACTGTCTTGAAGCTTGTTTCAACCCCCCTGTCTCCTATAACCTTGAGGAAGTTCCATATAAACCTCCTCACACAAATCCACTCACAAGAATGCATTGTACATATCCATTTGTGATATATTCTAGCCTTTAGAAGCAGCGAAAGAAATCATAGACATCACAATTACCATCTTAGCAACAAGTAAAAAAGTTTTATTATAATCTAGGCCTTCTCTTTGGCTATATCCCTTCGCTTCCAACCTGGTGTCACACCCTTTTTTTCCACCTCAACCCTATTGTAAAAGTATATAAAAGTGATTTAAAAGATCAAAATGGTTTTCTATTTGAAACTGACAAAAGCCGGCCGAGAGTGATCTTCCCGATAGTCTCTTCCTTCCTAGAAATAGAACTCTAACTATCTAATTCATGATAAGCCCGCCAACTTCTTGGAAAAATGTCTATGGTTAAAAACTACCGACATGTCAAGATTCAAATTCGTATTGGTTCCTGTACCTGGTCAGAGACCACTGTGTTCGCATCGGCGGTCCAACAAAGAGGCAAAGCAGTGGTATCTTTCTTTCCATTACGAATGGCACCCTTCGCCTACTCCCTCCTCGTGTCCACTACCGCTCATGTCCAGAGCAAAGAGAATGCGAAAAAAGCACTTTGTGTTTCAAATAATTTCTTGGAGTCACCATTTGACATTTGGTTTTAGAGTACCAAGTCACCATTTTTAAAAAAATATATATTTTTTCCTTTAAGACACAATTAGACTCTAAAACAAAGTACGTGCCATAAATTCCGAATAAGGGAGTTCATTTGACTTGAGGAAAAGGTGATAGGCATCCCCGAGTCCCGTAACTAATACAGTTGCATACTTCATCTAGTTGGCTTTAAATAATATTCAAACTAAGGCAATAACATTCCAAAGAAAAATAAACACACAAGAGGATCAAGATTATCCCCATCTAAATAAAAAAAATAAGATAAAAATACTAAAAGTCTATACTATGCTCATCCACGAAGTCTGTCACGACCTCCAATTGTATTCACTACGGGGCATACCCCGAATAAGATATATACAAGTTCTTCGGGGCATTCCCCGGGTAATATAATTGACTAAAGGGACAACCTATACCTCTAAAATTAAATTAAGCATCCTAATGTTTGCCTATCCCGTGTGGTCTGCCTAAGCATACTCCTAACATCACAAACAAGTAAATAAAATTAAAATGAGAGCATGATAATCACTTAAAGAATAATTACCATTTTTAAGCTTTTAAATTCGAAACTACATATATGGCCCCATTTATCTTTTAATTATCTTATGCCCAAATCATCATCCAACAACTACACAAACCTTTTTTTTTAGCTAACATTCTCTTCCCCTTAATTTTACACATAAACGTGCATTTGACAAATTAAATCTCAACTAAATTCATAAACAAAACTCAATCATCATTTAGTAAATAAACTAATTTGAAGGACCATAAACTAATTAGGACACTGAGAAACAACCAAACTGCATTCATTCAACGAAATTAATTTTAAGACCTCATAAAAACTTGAATAGAATGTAAGATGAGAAATGGACCTTACGGAAAGTAAAATTTCCAACACTAGTCGCTGACCAGAAAATTTAACCGTATCGGAACACGGACCGCAACCTCAGACAAAAACGCACTGACCTGATTGACTCGAAATGGAACCTTCCCTTCCATATAAACATAGATAAGAATATAGATTGTTGGAAATAGTTTATTTTGGATTGTGGTTAGAGGAATTAAGTCTATCTTAGCAGTGGAAGAATGGACAGAGGTGGACATGCAATGTTTTTACATGGAGGTTCTACGATGGTACCTTTTGTACTGGTTTTCTGTGATGATTTTAATGGAGAAAAAGTGTTTGTAAAAATGCAAAAGAGATGTGGAAGATTCAAGATTATGGTTCTTCTAGAGTATATCAGTGAGAAATATTGTATGGACTCATAAGAGTGATAACGGAGAGCAAGAAGATGTAAGAATGGTGGAGCTTTGTGTTAATTAAGGAAATACGAAGAAATTGCTTTTTGCCTAATGGAGAAGATGAGCAAATTTTTCTTTTCCCATCGCTGTTCGTGACTCTCCCATTTCCCTTTCTCATCTGTTCCTTTTCCCATTTTTTCCTTCTGTGTTTGGACTCCAAATTCTCGTCATTCCCCTATCACTCTATTCCTCTCAATTTTGACTTTTCTTTGTCCCCTCTTCTACTCTCATCCGCTCCCCGTTCTATTGCTATATGTGTGAGTTTTATCAGTTGGGTGTGTATGACATGAGTAGAATATGTAGGATTGGAAATATGAGAGCACGTGACAATGAAGAGGTGTCAGGGTGATATTAGTTGATGAAAAGAGAGAGTAAGGAATATATGTACATGTGTAATATCTGGAAGAACATATTATGAGTGCAAATATAAGAAGTTGAAGTAGAAGTCAATGTGATAATATTTTAAAGAAGGAGACAAAGATAGAACAAGGAGATTGTGAAAATGGATGGGATCACCTTGTGAAAAGATAAAAGGACTATTTCATTCCTTTGTTTTCTTTCAAACTTTCTTTTTCTCTTCTTCGTTTCCTATTTTCTTTTGTTTTGTTTGTTTTTCATTTTTTTCCTTTTTTCTTAAGATGAACCAAAATGCTAATTATCTAAAATAATAGGAAATAACGAAAAGAAAAACAAAATAGGCATATTAAAGAAATCTAAATACTACTCAAAAAATCACATTAAACTATATAAAAATAATTTTTAAAACTTATCATTTTATCTTTTGAAATGAGTGGTCAAAGACTACTTTAGTATTTCTCAATTTTATGAAGAAAGATAAACTAAAAGTAACTAATAAAAGAAATTATTTTTGTAATTTTCATGTTTAAGATAAACTAAAGAAACAAATAATATAAAAGTCAAAATATAGATATAAGATCTAAAATAAATATTTAAATACTAAAATATATAAAATTTTGAGGAGGGTCAAAAATTACATGTCTATAGCTGCCCCTCTTTGACTAGAAATATGAAGAGTTTTCGGACAAAGAACGACAAGACAAGTTTTTTGACCCGACCGTTATTTCAAAGAGAAAAGAAATAAAAGAAAGGAGAATGTGACCGAGTCCTGGTTTTGGACAGCTTACATATCCCTTGTAATAAGGGAATCAGGCTATGTATAGTTCAAAAGCGAATGAAGTGATGGAGTATGACGGGATGATAACAGAGTCGAGTGAGGTGCCGTTCGAGGCTTCGAACTGCGGTCCCTATCTTTACATCAAAAATTAAAAATAAATCAAAAGAGAAAAAAAAAAGAAAAAAACAAAATCCTGTCTACTTTTTTGTCTCGAATCTCCATTTAAATCTTCAACATGAAACTGAAAATCAACTGTGACGACCCGGCCCGTCGTCACGTAATTTACCGCCCCGTTTTCTCCCATATCATGTTGCTCTATATTCCAATATCAGTATTTGAGTTGATCGGGTAGAATAGAATTGGTTTAGTTGGAAATGAGGCACTTAGCCTCTTAGAGGGAAACTTGTTTTGGAAAAGTCAACCAAAAGTTGACTATATAGTTAGAGGGCTCGGATGTGAATTTCGTTGATTTGGTTAGCTTCGGGGGATGATTTGTGACTTAGGAGTGCGATCGAAATTGAATTTGGAGGTCCGGTATAGAATTAGGCTTGAATTGGCGAAGTTTGAATTTTGGCAAATTCCAGTTGATAGGAAAGATTTTGATCTAAGGATCGAAATGGCATTCTGAGAGTTTTTGTAGCTTCGTTAGGTGATTTTGGATATGTGTGCAAAATTTTAGGTCATTCGGACGTCGTTTGGTCGGGTTTTTGATCGAATGCGAGTTTCGAAAGTTTTGGTTGAACTTAGGCTTTGATTTGAGGAAATTTGATGATTTTAATGTTAACTATAGTGTTTTGATGGTTCGAGCAAGTTTGAGTAAGGTATTGGGTCACATCTGTATTTTTGGTTGAGGTCCCGGGGGCCTCGGGGTGAATTCGAGTAGTTAAACGAGAGTTTTCGAAGTATGTTGTAGATCAGATTTTGCTGTCATCTGATATTTCCGCTTCTGCGGAAATGGACCGCAGAAGCGGTTGCGCAGAAGCGGGTAAGTGATCGCAGAAGCGGTCGTTGGCTGGCTAGGTAGATTCCGCAGAAGCGATAGGGGAAGTCGCAGAAGCGAAAGGAGGAGGCTTGGGAAGTTCCGCAGAAGCGGACATGCGGACCGCAGAAGCGGTCTCCCATTTGCGATTGGTTGACCGCAGAAGCGGTCCTGGTAAAAATCGAAGGACCGCAGAAGCGGATAAAGAACCGCAAAAGCTGTGTTGCAGAAGTGACAAAGGCATCGCAGAAGCAAAAACTGCTGTTCAGAGGGTATTAATTTCATATTCGCGAATTTTAGATAGAATTCAACATTTTCATTTCGGACTAAGGAGATTTTGGGCGATTTTGAAGAGGGTTTCGAGGGCTATCATCAGGTATGGGTTCTTGGACTTAGGTTATGATATTATTGTGCATAAACATGGATTAAGACTGAAAATCCAAGGAATTTAAGGTTAAAAATGGAGGTTAGGGCTTGAAACCTAAGGGGGTTTTAATTAGGGATTTGAGGGGCCAAATTGACTCCGATTCTTGTGAATTTTATATGTACGACTCATGGCGAGACGAGAAATCCGGTGATGTGAATTTCGTATTTTTTTAAGAAGTGGGCCCAGAGCTCGGGTTTTGCCAACTTTGTGATTTCTGGTATTTTTCGAATTCTTTTGATTGGGTTATGTTTCTTTAGCCTATTGTAATGTATTCGTTGTAATTTTTGGCCAGATTCGACGCGCGAGGAGGTCGATCCGAGAGGAAAAGGCTTAGCGGACTAGTCTTGTGGCCGGTATGAGGTGAGTAATAGATGTAGATGATGACCTGAGGGTTTGAAACCCCGGTATATCACACAGTGACGCTATACTGAGGCGAGACACGTACTCTATGGTGAGTGCGGGGTTGTTTGTGATTGGGGACTATGGCTTAGTCCATCCGAGTGATGTTCATAATGTGTTATTGACTAGAAATTGATTGGTAAACATCCTACATGGATGGTTATGAGAATATTTGGGTTGTATGCCGATTATCTGGATCCCTCAGGGATTATTATCACTGTTTCCATGATGCTTGGCATGTTTTCATGATATCAGTCCTGAGTTAAACTCTGTCTCGAAATGATTAGTAAATTTCTAAAGTTTCAAACACTTAATCTATAATTTCTAATAATTGGAACTGAAAATAATAAACTTGACTGTGCCTGTGTGGCTTACATGCATATATCTGGACTGAGTGTGGGTCGGGCTGCATGCCGCAGCGAATGCTACGATGATATTGCGCTTGGGCTGTAGGAGCCCCTCCGGAGTCTGAACCCCCACAGTGAGCGCGGGTACCCAAATGGATCGGGCTACGCGCCTCAGCGGTCATGTGCATTGCATTGCATTCATGCATCGAAATCTATCTGTTCTACTTGTCATTGTTTGTTGTTGTTCCATCGTTAAACTGTGTTGAATTATTGGTTATAGCATTGCATTGTTACATTTCGGGATTTCTTACTTTCAACCATTATATATGTCTATTACCACTGAGTTGGAAGTACTCACTTTAGTCCCTGCACCATGTGTGCAGATTTAGGTGTTCTGGGAGCCTAGTTGAGCTGTTTGCTGTTTCCCAGAGTACTAGGAGTTGTCGAGGTAGCTGCCTGACGTCTGCAGGACCATAATCCTCCCCTTATCCCTTTTATCTTTCCGTATTCTAGACTTCTGTACTATTGTGGATTTACTACTCTATTTTCATTTAGAGGCTCTAGACTCATGACCCCGGTCTTTGGGAGATGATGGTTATGTTAGTGTTTTGTACTGTCTCTATCTAAATTATTTGGTTAATAGACTTGTTAAACGGTTAAAATTAATGCTATAAATTGGTAATGGGATGTGTGATTGGGTTGCGAGTGTTAATTGGTCGGGCTTGCCTAGCAATTGTGTTGGGCGCCATCACGACCGGGATTGGGGTCGTGACAAGTTGGTATCAGAGCCTATGTTACTA
The DNA here is from genome assembly GCA_026770625.1 of Nicotiana glauca. NCBI lineage: Eukaryota > Viridiplantae > Streptophyta > Magnoliopsida > Solanales > Solanaceae > Nicotiana > Nicotiana glauca. The sequence continues at coordinate 95,351 of MU727756.1, read as the reverse complement.
GGCCTCATGAGTCATGAGCCGATTAGAAGAGTCTCGTGGATCGGTGCAGAGACGTCTGTATTTATCCTCGAGGGGCTGCAGAACCTTTAGGAAACACTTCATATTCTTGAACTCTTATCGTGCGGCTTTGTTGATCCGAGAACTAAATTTCTGTATTCTATTCTCTTGTAGATGGCGAGAACCCGTGCTACCGGACGTGGCGGATGACCACCATTGCCACCCGCTAGAGGTTGTGGACGCGGCCGTGGTTGTGATCGAGGCGGAGCAGCAGGGGCAGCACCTGTCGACCCACCAGTTGCCCCCATGCAGGACCAGCCTCCAGCTGTAGATGCTCCAGCAGCACCTGTTCAGGCACCGACAGTGCCCATCGTGATTCCTGGTCTTCAGGAGGCTTTAGCTCAGATCTTATCCGTCTGCACTGGTCTGGCTCAGGCAGTCTCAGCCACTACTGCCGCAGCTACTTCTCAGACCGGGGGTGGTCATCAGACCCCCGTAGCTCGCACACCCGAGTAGGTTATTCAGGGATTGCAGATACTAGGAGCAACCCCAGCTCAGCCAGTTGTACCGGTTGCTCCAGTTGTGCCAGTCGCACTAGCTCCAGGTTATGTGGTTCCAGTTATGCCAGACGACGAGCAGCGTCGACTTGAGAGGTTCGGTAGACTCGTTCAGTGGTACTGAGGGCGAGGATGCCTAGGGATTTCTAGACAAGTGTCAGTGTATGCTTCGCACTGCAGGGATTTTGGAGTCGAGTGGAGTGTCTTTTACTACCTTCCAGTTCTCAGGGCCTGCATTTACATGGTGGAAGGAGTTTGAGAGGCGTAGGCCTATTGGAGTAGCGCCCCTTACTTGGCAGTAGTTCTCCACTCTCTTTCTGGAGAAGTATGTACCGCAGTCTCGCAGGGAGGAGTTGCGTTGTCAGTTTGAGTGGTTGATTCAGGGGCATATGACTGTGACCCAGTATGAGTTGAGATTTACGCAGTTAGCTCGGCATGCTACTTGGATGATCCCGACTGATCGGGAGAGGATTAGGAGGTTCGTGAATGGCCTCAACTATCCAATCTGCATTTTGATGACTAGGGAGAGGGTTGTAGCCACTTCATTTGAGGAGGTAGTTGACATGGCTCGACAAATTGAGACAGATCGCCGTCAGGAGCGTGAGGAGAGGGAGGCCAAGAGGCCTCGAGGTTCAGGTAGCTTCAGTGGTGCTCCGTCTAGGGGCCAGTTCCACCGTGGCAGAGGTCGTTCCTTCAGACCTCCTCAGTTAGGTCGCCCAGAGTACAGTGGGGCTTCTTCAGGCCGTGGTCATCAGGGAGTTTAGTAGGGCCAGTCTTCACTTAGTGCCCTTCCAGCTCAGAGCTCTACTCTTGCTTCTTTATCCCAGGGTTCTTCAGCAGCGAGGGGTTCTCTTCAATCCCCTTCTCCAGAACCGGGTAGTTGCTACGAGTGCGATGAGTTTGGCCACATGAGGAGACAGTGTCCTCGACTTCGTGGTGGTCGGTCTCAGCTAAGGGATCAGCCCTCCTCTTCTACTCCATATACTTCAGCACCCTTCCAGTCAGGTAGTGGTGGGGGTCAGACAGCTAGGGGTTTCCCTAGGGGTGGAGATCGACCTAGTGGTGGTCAAGCTCGGTTCTATGCTATCCCAGACAGGAGGGATGCCATTGCATCAGATGCTGTTATCACAGGTATTATCTCAGTCTGCCACAGGGATGCTTCTATTTTATTTGATCCCGGGTCTACATACTCTTATATGTCTTCATATTTTGCCCATCATCTGGTTACGACCCGTGGTTATCTTTGCTTGCCTGTGCATGTATCTACCCCGGTGGGTGATACTATTATTGTGGATCATGTATATCGATCTTGTCTGGTGACTATTGGGGGGTCTGGAGACCTGAGTTGACTTGTTATTATTGGGCATGGTAGATTTTGATGTGATTCTTGGTATGGATTGGCTATCTCCATACCATGCCATTCTGGACTGTCATGCCAAGATAGTTACATTGGCTATTCCGGGTGTTCTGAGGATTGAGTGGCGAGGTTCGACTGATTATGTTCCCAGCAGGGTGATCTCTTTCCTAAAGGCCCAGCGGATGGTTGGGAAAGGTTGTTTATCGTACTTGGATTTTGTGAGAGATGTTGGAGGTGAGACTCCTAGCCTTGATTCTGTGCCAGTTGTGAGGGATTTTCCATATGTGTTTCCAGCAGACCTACCGGGCATGCCGCCGGACAGGGATATTGATTTCATTATTGATCTGATGCCGGGCACTCAGCCCATCTCTATTCCTCCCTATCGTATGGCACCAGTGGAGTTAAATGAATTGATGGAGCAGCTTCAGGAACTCCTAGATAAGGGGTTCATTTGTCCGAGTGTGTCACCGTGGGGTGCACCGGTCTTATTTATGAAGAAGAAAGATGGCACAATGAGAATGTGCATTGACTACAGGAAGTTGAACAAGGTGACAGTGAATAAAAAGTATCCACTACCGTGCATTGATGATTTATTTGATCAACTCCAGGGAGCAAGGGTATTCTCTAAGATTTATCTCCATTCGAGCTATCACCAGCTGAAGATTAGAGATTCTGATATTATGAAGACAGCTTTCAGGACGAGAGATGGGCATTATGAGTTTCTAGTTATGTCTTTTGGGCTGACTAATGCCCCAGCCGCGTTCATGCATTTGATGAATAACGTATTTCGGCCATATCTGGATTCATTTGTCATCGTTTTTATTGATGATATGCTGGTGTACTCGCGTAGCCAGGAGGAGCATGCTCAGCATTTGAGAGTGGTATTACAAAGACTGAGGGAGGAGAAGCTTTATGCAAAGCTCTCCAAGTGTTAGTTTTGGCTTGGGTCTGTGGCTTTTCTGGGACACGTGGTGTCCAGTGATGGCATTCAGGTTGATCCAAAGAAGATAGAGGCGGTGCAGAGTTGGCCTAGACCGTCCTCAGCCACGGAGATTCGGAGTTTCCTCGGCTTAGTAGGGTATTATCGCTGGTTTGTCCAGGGTTTTTCATCTATTGCTTCGTCCTTGACCAAGTTGACGCAGAAGGGTGCACCATTTGTATGGTCAGACGAGTGTGAGGGGAGCTTTCAGAAGCTCAAGACAGCTTTGACCACAGATCCAGTGTTAGTGCTGCCATCAGCTTCAGGTTCTTACACCATGTATTGTGATGCTTCGAGAGTTGGGATCAGATGTGTGTTGATGCAGGAGGGTAGAGTTATTGCATATGCTTCTCGTCAATTTAAGCCTCATAAGAAGAACTACCCCGTACATGACTTGGAGTTGGCTACTATAGTTCATGCTTTGAAGATTTGGCGGCACTACCTATATGGCATATCTTGTGAGGTATATACTGATCATCGCAGGCTTCAGCATTTGTTCAAACAGAAGGATCTTAATTTGAGGCAGCAGAGGTGGCTTGAGTTGCTCAAGAATTATGACATTACCATTTTGTATCATCCGAGGAAGGCCGATGTAGTGGCCGATGCTTTGAGCCGAAAGGCAGTGAGTATGGGTAGTTTGGCGTACATTCCAGTTGGGGAGCGGCCCTTTGTAGTTGATGTCCAGGCTTTGGCCAATCGGATGGTGAGGCTAGATATTTCGGAGCCTAGTCGGGTATTGGCTTGTGTGGTATCTCGGTCTTCCTTGTATGACCGCATTAGAGAGCTCTAGTATGATGATCCATATTTGCTTGTCCTTAAGGACAGGGTTCAACATGACGATGCTAGGGATGCGACTATTGATAGGGATGGTGTGTTGAGGATGCAGGGCCGGATTTGCGTGCCCAATGTGGATGGGCTTCGGGAATTGATATTGGAGGAGGCCCACAGCTCGCGGTATTCTATTCATCCAGGTGCCGCGAAGATGTATCAGGATTTGAGACAGCATTACTGGTGGAGGAGAATGAAGAAAGATATTGTGAGTCATGTAGCTCGGTGTCTCAACTGTCAGCAGGTCAAGTATGAGCATCAGAGGCCCAGTGGTGTACTTCAGTGTATGGATATTCCCGAGTGGAAGTGGGAGAGGATTACTATAGATTTTGTGAGTGGTCTCCCTCGGACAACGAGGAAGTTTGATTTGATTTGGGTGATTGTGGATCGGCTGACCAAGTCCGCACACTTCCTTCCTGTGTGTACTACCTATTCTTCGGAGTGGTTAGCAGAGATTTTTATCCGGGAGATTGTATGGTTGCATGGGGTCCCAATTTCCATTATCTCAGACAGGGATAGTCAGTTTACTTCCTAGTTTTGGAGGACTTTTCAACGAGAGTTGGGCACACAGGTAGAGTTGAGCACAGCGTTTCATCCTCAGACGGACGGACAGTCCGAGCATACTATTTAGATATTGGAGGATATGTTGCGAGCCTGTGTTATTGACTTTGGAGGTTCTTGGGCTGAGTTCTTGCCACTTGTAGAGTTTGCCTACAACAACAGCTATTAGTCCAGCATTCAGATGGCACCGTATGAGGCCTTATATAGGAGAAGGTGTAGATCTCCGGTTGGTTGGTTTGAGCTCGGTGAGGCTAGGCTATTGGGGACAGAGTTGGTCCAGGATGCCTTGGATAAGGTGAAAGTGATCTAGGAGAGACTTCGTACAGCTCAGTCGCGTTCGAAGAGTTATGCGGACAGGAAGGTTTGAGATGTATCCTATATGGTAGGCGAGAAGGTCTTGTTGAAGGTTTCGCCTATGAAGGGCGTTATGAGATTTCGAAAGAAAGGGAAGTTGAGTCCAAGGTTCATTGTCCTTTTGAGATACTCAGGAGGATTGGGGAGGTGGCCTATATGCTTGCTTTGCCACCTAGCTTGTTGGGAGTTCATCCGGTATTTCATGTATCTATGCTCCGGAAGTATGTTAGGGACCCGTCTCACGTATTGGACTTCAGTACAGTTTAGTTGGATGATGATTTGACCTATGAAGTAGAGCCAGTGGCTATCTTGCATCGCCAGGTTCGGAGATTGAGATCCAAGGATATAGCTTTGGTGAAGGTGCAGTGGAGAGGTCGGCCCGTGGAGGAGGCTACTTGGGAGACCGAGCGGGAGATGCGGAGCAGATATCCTCACTTATTTGAGACTCTAGGTATGTTTCTTGACCCGCTCGAGGATGAGCGTTTGTTTTAGTTGGGGAGGATGTGACGACTCGGCCCGTCGTCACGTAAGTTACCGCCCCATTTTACCCCATATCATGTTGCTCTATATTCCAATATCAGTATTTGAGTTGATCGGGTAGAATTGAATTGGTTTTGTTGGAAATGAGGCACTTAGCCTCTTAGAGGAAAGCTTGTTTTCGAAAAGTCAACCGGAAGTTAACTATATAGTTAGAGGGCTCGGATGTGAATTCCGATGATTTGGTTAGCTACGGGGGATGATTTGTGACTTAGTAGTGCGATCGGAATTGAATTTGGAGGTCCGGTGTAGAATTAGGCTTGAATTGGCGAAGTTTGAATTTTGGCAAATTCCGGTTGATAGGCAAGATTTTGATTCGAGGGTCGGAATGGAATTCCGAGAGTTGTTGTAGCTTCATTAGGTGATTTTGGATATGTGTGCAACATTTCAGGTTATTCGGACGTCGTTTGGTCGGTTTTTTGATCGAATGTGAGTTTCGGAAGTTTTGGTTGAACTTAGGCTTTGATTTGAGGAAATTTGATGATTTTCATGTTAACTATAGTGTTTTGATGGTTCGAGCAAGTTTGAGTAATGTATTGGGTCACATCTGTGTTTTTGGTTGAGGTCCCGGGGGCCTCAGGGTGAATTCGAGTGGTTAAACGAGAGTTTTCGAAGTATGTTGCAGATTAGATTTTGTTGTCATCTGGTATTTCCGCTTCTGCGGAAATGGACCGCAAAAGCGGTTGCGCAGAAGCGGGTAAGTGATCGCAGAAGCGGTCGTTGGCTGGCTAGGGATATTCCGCAGAAGCGATAGGGGAAGTCGCAGAAGCGAAAGGAGGGGCTTGGGAAGTTCCGCAGAAGCGGACATGCGGACCGCAGAAGCGGTCTCGCATTTGCGATTGGTTGACCGCAGAAGTGGTCCTGGGTAAAAATCGAAGGACCGCAGAAGCAGATAAAGAACTGCTAAAGCTGTGTCACATAAGAGATGAAGGCATCGCAGAAGCGAAAACTGCTGTTCAGAGGGTATTAATTCCATCTTCGCGAATTTTAGATAGAACTCAACATTTTCATTTCGGACTAAGGAGATTTTGGACGATTTTGAAGAGGGTTTCGAGGGCTATCATCAGGTATGGGTTCTTGGTCTTAGGTTATGATATTATTGTGCATAAACATGGAGTAACACTGAAAATCCAAGGAATTTAAGGTTAAAAATGGAGATTAGGGCTTGAAACCTAAGGGGGTTTAAACTAGGGATTTGAGGGGTCAAATGGACTCCGATTCATGTGAATTTTATATATACGGACTCATGGCGAGAAGAGGAATCCGGTGATGTAAATTTCGTAATTTTTTGAGAAGTGGGCCCAGGGCTCGGGCTTTGCCAACTTCGTGATTTTTGGTGTTTTTCGAATTATTTTGATTGGGTTGTATTTCTTTAGCCTATTGTAATGTATTCGTTGTGGTTTTGTCCAGATTCGACGCGCGAGGAGGTCGATTTTAGAGGAAAAGGCTTAGCGGACTAGTCTTGTGGCCGGTTTGAGGTAAGTAATAGATGTAGATGATGACCTAGGGTTTGAAACCCCGGTATATCAAACTGTGACGCTATATTGAGGCGAGACACGTACTCTATGGTGAGTACGGGGTAATTTTTAATTGGGGACTATGGCTTAGTCCGTCCCAGTGATGTTCATAATGTGTTATTGACTAGAAATTGATTGGTAAACATCCTACTTGGATGGTTATGAGTTTATTTGGGCTGTATGCTGATTATCTAGATCCCTCAGGGATTATTATCATTGTTTCCATGATGCTTGGTATCTTTTCATGATATCAGTCCTAAGTTAAACACTGTATCGAAATGATTAGTAAATTTCTAAAGTTTCAAACACTTAATCTAAAATTTCTAATAATTGGAACTGAAAATGATAAACTTGACTGTGCATGTGTGGCTTACATGCATATATCTGGACTGAGTGTGGGTTGGGCTGCACGCCGCAGCGAATGCTACGATGATATTGCGCTTGGGCTGTAGGAGCCCCTCCGGAGTCTGCACCCTCGCAGTGAGTGCGGGTACCCAAATGGATCGGGCTGCGCGCCGCAGCGGTCATGTGCATTGCACTGCATTCATGCATCGAAATCTCTTTGTTCTACTTGTCATTGTTTGCTGTTGTTCCACCGTTAAACTGTGTTGTATTATTGGTTATAGCTTTGCATTGGTATATTTCAGGATTTCTTACTTTCAGCCATTATATATGTCTATTACCACTGAGTTGGAAGTACTCACTTTACTCCCTGCACCATGTGTGCAGATTCAGGTGTTCCGGAAGCCTAGTTGAGCTATTTGCTGCTTCCCAGAGTACTAGGAGTTGTCGAGGTAGCTGCCTGACGTCTGCAGGACTCGACTCTTCCCCTTATCCCTTTTATCTTTTCGTATTCTAGACTTCTGTACTATTGTGGATTTACTACTCTGTTTTTATTTAGAGGCTCTAGACTCATGACCCCAGGTATTTGGGAGATAATGGTTATGTCAGTGTTTCGTACTGTCTCTATCTTAATTATTTGGTTAATAGACTTGTTAAACGGTTAAATTTAATGCTATAAATTGGTAATGGGATGTGTGATTGGGTTGCGAGTGTTAATTGGTCGGGCTTGCCTAGCAATTGTGTTGGGTGCTATCACGACCGGGATTGGGGTCGTGACATCAACCATATTCTTCAGGTGGGTATCCCGCTGACTTGAACTTAAAAAAAACTGAAAGTTGACCCTATTCTTTAGGCGAGCATCATGCTGCTTGCACTTGAAATAAACTTGAACTTGGAGTAGATTTGAGCTCGCAAAACTTATTCTTCAGGCGGGCTCGTGCTACCTATGATTTGAACTAAAAAACTAGAGGTTTCCCCTATTTTTTAGGAGCTATCCTTCTTTCTCTGACTTGAATCTTGAAAACTGAAAGTTGGCCATGTTCTTCAAACGGGCTCTTGGTGATTCTCTGACTTTTACTTGAAAGCTGAAAGTTGATGTAACGACCCAACTAATCGTTTTGAGTATTTGTAATTTGCTCAGTAGTTTGAGGGTGTGAGTAGTTCCATATGATGTATTATGACTTACGTGAATCATCGGTTTTAGTTTACAGGTTATTCGAAATCGATTTTGGAAAGATGAATTTCATGGTTTAAGCTTTAAAGTTGGATGAGTTGATCAAGTTTGAATTTTGTGGATTTGACCTCAAAATGGAGTTTCGATGGTTCTGTTAAGTTCGGGTGGTGATTTTGGACTTCGGTGTATGCTCGAATTTGCATTTAGATGTTCCTAGAAGGATTCGACACTAATTGGCAAAAATTGGAAACTTGAAGGTTTGGAAAGTTTATAAGTTTGACCGAGATTTGACTTTGACAGGTTCGGATTGCGGTTCCTGAAATTTGAATATCATTGTTATGTTATTTGGGACTTGTGTGAAAAATTTGAGTCCATTCTGGGTAGATTTCATATGTTTTCGCGCGAGTTTCGGTAGTTGAAACTTCAAAGTTCATTTAAGTTTGATTTGAGGTATGATTCATTGTTTTGATGTTGTTATGTGTGATTTGAGGCTAGAGTATCTGTGTCCTATTTCAATATTTGTTGGTATATTCGGACGAGGTCCCGAAGGTCTCGGGTGAGTATCAGACGGATTTCGGATCATTTTGGCTCTACTGTGTTCTGCTGATTTCTGGTGTCACAGTTCTTCATCACGATCACGATAAGGTGAACACATTTGCTTAGAGTGTTTGAAGGTTGGGAGAAGTTGCTCATCTCTTTTGCGAGTGATCAAACGCATTCGCATAGGCTGCGACAAATTGAACATCACATTCGCGCATGTATTCACATGTTCGCATAGTGTATGGCTGAGCTGGGCAGTCGATGGCCTCTTCTTCGCGTCCACGACCCTTCAACCGCATTTGCGTAGTTCTTTCTTTTGTGTGTATTGTGTTTGCGAGGCTTGTGCCGCAAATGCGTAGCGTATTTTAGTGGCAGATTATTTTTTTTTCACCGCGAACGCAATGGATTTTCCGCGTTCGCCTTAGAGGAATACTTGGGCAGAATTATAAATACTCTATTTCGGGAGTTTCTCGGCCATATTAGCATATTTGGAGCTATGGAGCTCGGATTCAAATAATTTTTTAGGCAATTTTCACCATGTGAGTTGGGGTAAGTGTTCTCTACTCGGTTTTTATTATATCTTATGAATCTATCTTCGATTTTGGCAAGTGGTTGATGAATTTTTAAACAAAAAATTGGGGTTTTTGTTTATAACTTCATAAAGTGAATTTTTGAGTTTTGGACATCGATTCGAAGTTGGATTTAAGTGAAAATAGTATGGTTGGCTCGTAATTCAATGGGTTATCAGATTTTATGAGTTTTGGCGGGTTTCGAGATGCGGGCTCGGGTTGGACTTTTGGGTGCATTTCTGGGCTTTTATTAAATATTTGACCTTTATCAATTGGGTTTGTTCCCTTTGGCATTATTTGATGTATTTGAGTTGCTTTTGGCTAGTTTCGAGCCATTCGAAGGTCGGTACGCGCGAGATGGCATTTTTGGAGCCTCGTTTGGCTTGCTCGGCATTGGATTTGGCATGTTTGAGGTATGTAACACTTCTAAATATGGTGCTGAGGGTATGGAAACCCGAATTATATGTTTTGTTTTTGGTTTTGCGATGATTCACATGCTAGGTGATGGGCGTGTGGGCGTGTGCCTTGCAAATTATGACTCTGTTATTCCTGTGATACTGTGTAGTTACCTGATCTTTTTTATAACCATAAAATCTCTATGTACTAGAGATGTTGAGCTGTGATCCATGTTAGAAACCATGTTTAGGCTAAATGCTTATTCTGTTAGGACCCACTAAGGTCATGTTCTTGGTGAATTATTTGTTTAAATTACAACTTCATACTCAGTCATGTTCATTCATATCATATCATAACTCAATCTATGTTGTGATTTATTGATACATCATATCATCATTATTGGGTTAGTTTCAATAAAGATTCGACCTTTATCGATTGGTTTATTTCCTTTCGCATTATTTGATGTATTTGAGTTACTTCTAGCTAGCTTCGAGCCAATCGGAGGTTAGTATGAGCGAGATGGCATTTTTGGAGCATCGTTTGGCTTGCTCGGTATTGGATTTGACTTGTTCGAGGTAACTAACACTTCTAAACTTGGTGCTGAGGGTACGAAATCCTGAATTACATGTTATGTGTTTGGTGTTGAGGTAACGCACATGCTAGGTGATGGGAGCGTGGGCGTGCGCCGTGTGAATTGTGACACTGTTATTCATGTGGTACTGTGTAGTTACTTAATCTTATTTGTAACCATGAAATATCTATGTACTAGAGCTATTGAGGAGTAATCCATGTCCAGGCTACATGCTTATTCTGTTGGGACCCACTAAGGTTATATTGTTGTTGAATTATTTGTTTAAACTGCAATTTCATACTCAGTCATGTTTTCATTAATATCATAATTCATTTTCTATGTTATTTATTGATACATCATCTCATCATTGTTGGGCTAGTTTCATGACATTGTGAGACCGAGAGACTGGAGAGTTCGATAACCGAGTGAGGCCAAGGGCCTGATTGTGAAGTTATTGATACTATAGCATGTGAGTTGTCAATGTAGATCCACATATTAATATTATATCACGTGAGTTGTCAGTGCAATACGTAATTAGTATATTGATGGATCTATCTTGCCCGAACCATTTATATTTTGGGATGGATCTTCCCCGAGCTGCATTGCCTTTATACAATACTGAGTGACTGACTTAAGTTGCTATGTATATATTCAGGATGGATCTTCCCTGGGCTGCATTGGCCATATACAGTACTGAGTGACTGAGCATGTCGAGTGGTTGAGCATGATGAGTGAAAAGTGTGAGACAGTGAATTTGAGTACTCTGAGAGTGTGAGTACATGAGTTCATCTCTGAGATACATTGCATTTGACATGCACACTTGGTATACAGGAATATAAATGAATTTTCCTCATGTTGTACGATATCACGACATTTATGACTTCCCACACATATTGACATATAGGCATAGAGATGTATTTTCCTCATTCCATTTAAAAATTAAACACTTACATGTTGAAGGCTTTGGGAAAAATTACAGTTTTCAAACTTACTCATATTTTTGGCGATTTCGGCAAAGATTTGGGTTTTCACTGATATACCTCAAAAGAAGACTTATTTTCTGGAACTGTGAACGAGCTGAGCATTCTATATCTAAGTTACTTCTTTTATTACTTTCATTATGTTGTTATGAACTATTGTTGTCTATTGGTGTTGGACTCCGACCTATGTCCTAGCTTGTTAGTCACTACTTTCAACCTAAGGTTAGGTTTGTTACTTATTATGTATATGGTATTGGTTGTACTCATAATACACTTCTTCACCTTGCGTGCAGATGTTGGATGATGATGTTGTTATGATCGGTGTGAGCTGGATTTAAAGACATACCTGCATTCCGATTGTAGCTGCCTCTTGTTCATGGTAGCCTTAGATTTATAAAAATCTTTTTATGTACATTTCAAATAGATGATGTATTTATTTCATACCAGCTTTGTAAATTCTAATCTTAGAAGCTCATGATTTGTACTACCAGACCTTGGGGAATGTGTAAGATTCATATATTTAATTTTTTTACGACCCCAATCCCGGTCTTGATGGCGCTCAACACGATTGCTAGGCAAGCCCGACCAATCAGCACACACAACCCAATCACAAATCCCATTACCAAGTAACAACATGAAATTAGCAGTTTGTTAAGTCTATTCCCGAGCAATTTAAATAGAAACGGTCTGAAACACTGACATAACCAACATCTCCCAAAGACCTAGGGTCATGAGTTTAGAGCCTCTAAGATAACAAAGTAGCATACTCTCATGTAATACAGAGTTCTAAAAACGAGGAAAGATAAAAAGGGATAAGGGGAGGAGTCGGGTTCTGCGGACATCAGGCAGCTACCTCGACAACTCCTGAAAGCTCTGGAAGCAGCAAACAGCTCAACTAAGCCTCCGGAACACCTGAATCTGCACACATAGTGCAGGGAGTAAAGTGAATACTTCCAACTCAGTGGTAATAGACATATATAATGGCTGAAAGTAAGAAATCCCAAGATATTACAATGCAAAGCTATAAACAATGATTCAACACATTTAACGGTGGAACAACAGCAAGCAATGACAAGTAGAACAGATAGATTTCGATGCATGAATGCAATGCAATGCACATGACCGCTGCGGCGCGCAGCCCGATCCATTTGGGTACCCGCACTCACTATGGGGGTTCAGACTCCGGAGGGGCTCCTACAGCCCAAGCGCCATATCATCGTAGCATTCGCTGCGGCGTGCAGCCCGATCCACACTCAGTCCAGATATATGCATGCAAGCCATACAGTCACAGTCAAGTTTATCATTTTCAGTTTCAATTATTATGAATTATAGATTAAGTGTTTAAAACATTAGAAATTTACTAATCATTTCGAGACAATGTTTAACTCGGGACTGATATCATGAAAACATGCTAAGCATCATGGAAACGGTGACAATAATCCCTAAGGGATCCAAATAATCGGCACACAGCCCAAATATACTCATAGCAATCCAAGTAGGATGTTTACCAATCAATTTCTAGTCAATAACACATTATGTACATAGCTCGGACGGACTAAGCCATAGTCCCCAATCACAAACGACCCTGCACTCACCGTAGAGTACGTCTCTCGCCTCAATATAGCGTCACAGTGTGATATACCGGGTTTTCAAACCCTCATGTCATCATCTACATCTATTATTCACCTCAAATCGGCCACAAGACTAGTCCGCTAAGCCCTTTCCTCTCGAATCGACCTCCTCGCGCGTCGAATCTGGCAAAACCACAACGAATACATTACAATAGGCTAAAGAAACATAACCCAATCAAAAGAATTCGAAAAACACCAAAAATCACGAAGTTGGCAAAACCCGAGCCCCGGGCCCACTTCTCGAAAAATTACAAAACTTACATTACCGGATTCCTTGTCTCGTGACGAGTTCATACATACCAAGAACTCCCAAATCCGAGCTCAAATGACCTATCAAATTCCAATTTGAATATCAAAAACTCAAGCCCTAGCTTCACCCTCTTTTGATGAATTTCAACCCATTTTCATGTTAAATCTAACAAAATCTCGTGTATTTAGGCCAAGGAACTTACCTCCAATCGATTCTCAGTCAAAACCCTCGAAAATTCTCGCCCAAAGCTCTCGAAGTAGCTAAAAAATGGTGGAAACTACCTCTCGCTCGCGGATGAAATATGACATTTAAAACCCTTCTGCCCACAGCAACTTTCGCTTCTGCGGCCACACAACTGCTTCTGCGGTTACTGCTCTTGTGGTCTCTTTCCGCTTCT
>MU727756.1:12294-77802 GCA_026770625.1 Nicotiana glauca | reverse complement strand
ACTAGTCCGCTAAGCCCTTTCCTCTCGAATCGACCTCCTCGCGCGTCGAATCTGGCAAAACCACAACGAATACATTACAATAGGCTAAAGAAACATAACCCAATCAAAAGAATTCGAAAAACACCAAAAATCACGAAGTTGGCAAAACCCGAGCCCCGGGCCCACTTCTCGAAAAATTACAAAACTTACATTACCGGATTCCTTGTCTCGTGACGAGTTCATACATACCAAGAACTCCCAAATCCGAGCTCAAATGACCTATCAAATTCCAATTTGAATATCAAAAACTCAAGCCCTAGCTTCACCCTCTTTTGATGAATTTCAACCCATTTTCATGTTAAATCTAACAAAATCTCGTGTATTTAGGCCAAGGAACTTACCTCCAATCGATTCTCAGTCAAAACCCTCGAAAATTCTCGCCCAAAGCTCTCGAAGTAGCTAAAAAATGGTGGAAACTACCTCTCGCTCGCGGATGAAATATGACATTTAAAACCCTTCTGCCCACAGCAACTTTCGCTTCTGCGGCCACACAACTGCTTCTGCGGTTACTGCTCTTGTGGTCTCTTTCCGCTTCTACGGACTTTCACTTAAGGGGCATGACCGCTTCTGCGGTCCAAAACTCGCACCCACAATACCGCTCTTACGGTCAAGGCTTCTGCTTATGCGGAACCAACCCTGAGCTCGAATTTCGCTTTTGCGCCTGCCCATCCGCTTCCGCGATACCGCACCTGCTANCTTTGGAATACCAACCACTCTGCTATAACATAATCCGATGCACCTCGCCACGCAACCAGTGGCATTTTCCGACATAACCCATAGCATAATAGTCGAGAATGACCCACATTGCGACAACCAATCTACAGCTCAACATCATATACAAAATCTAACATACCAACAAAGAAGGACCCACTAGGGCCTCCAATCCCAATAGCCGTTAATGGTAACAATACACACTATCCACAACCACTACACAGCCTGAACGTGAGACCTCCCAGTCTCCAGCTCCACATAGCACACAAATTACTATGCCTGATCCCAAATTCTGCAGTATAAATACATATTACACTTCGAGCACCCAGTCATTCTTCGAAGATATTCTAAAATTCTCCTGTGCCATCAAACACACTCAGATATCAGCAGTCAATCTAGCAAGAAAGTATCGCAATACTACCGAAGTATCATCATTCTAATCATATTACCCTTCTTTCGAGACATATACTCTCATCAAATTAGTTCTAATTAGCAGTACCATTTTCTTGATTACCTGAGGATACTCGTTGCCTAAAAATTTTATGAACTTCTTTTCAGAACTGAACTGACACCTCGCACACGCCGGTCTCGGTCCTCTACAACACACCGCATATACCATACCCTTCAAGGGTAACATGAGAACTTTTATCTCCCTTCCGCGCTGCAGACATCGACACACTCAACTAGTCAAGAACTTTCATTGATCCCATTTAGAAGAAAAATCATTACACACTCCATGCTTCGTACGCCCATAGAAAATATACTCATCTTCGAACCACAGTAAAACCCAACAAGAACATCTCTGCCAACTCCATTTGTACAAGCTAAACTGGAATGACTGAATCCTTCTGTCTAAACCAAGCTGAGCAAGCCGTCAGAACTCAAGAGCATTGCTGCAAATGCCTGTAAAAGCTCATTACCTCGAACACATACAAAGAATTAATCATACCCTCACCATGCCGATTCGGTCTATTATCAAGATATTCCGTTTATCAAATTTCTCTTTTTCTTCAGCATCCACTTGATATTTCTCCCTCGCTGTAGCATCACAATGCCTCAATCCAGGCTTACCACACGAGACTCGCATATAAGACCACACTGTCTAAGAACCATGGCCACTGAATACTCTCTCAATCGTTCCCAGAAATACTACATTCCAGAGTACTTTACCCCAAAGAACTTCCTGCGAATCTGAAATTCGTTACCATTACTTTCTAGATACCGATACATAGAATCCCATAATTAACATAAAATACCACAAGTCTTGATCTTTTCTAACGAAAACACAGTCCCTAGCCACATACCCAACCTTAAGACACCTGATTATTACATGCCAAATCTTGGACACAATAAAACCATTCTCGAGAGTCATTCACTCTTACACAACTATAAATTATCTGACTTAACTAACAGAACCACTCGTGCCTTATTAGCACTCTGACACCGTAGGATATGATCTCATTCCAATACAAACGAACATCTTCCTTCTCTATACACTGAGCATTTTTTATCAACAACAGCTCAAGATATCCTATTATTTCCTCACATCTATGAAGCACCATATAACCTTTATCCAAATTTTCTTCACTCGTTCCATCTTCTACTCATTTTCTGCAACCAGGACTGATCCGCCAGCATACCTCGAGATGGAGACAACATAGCACATAACCGTGCGATCAGCTAATCACTAGCAACCTCCCAAACTTGGCTCGAATCCATCTATCAAGACAAATTTAATAACACATAATACTTTTACTCTAATGATGCCACAATATTATAGCGAGATTAAACTCAAATCATCTACTAGTTTATGAAAACACAGATCCTCGGATACTGAAATCCTCTACAAACCTCGCATTCATCCCCACATCAGCGGAGTCCACTCTCTGAAGCGACCCAAATTTTCAAATTACAACACGTACCTTTCAATTACACATGAGATCTTCTAACAATATACATAAGAATCATACCCCTTAAGAACACTCCGCAGGAGATAACCCACCTACTTTGCCTCAATTTAGTATTTCAGCTCACCTTCCACCGTCATACATATAACACAGCCATTTAGTCTTCCTGAGTCTGAACTCATACCGCCACACGTAATGTACTTAACTTCCAACTAGGAGATACGAAAATATTCTTCACGCGCCCATAACTCGGGCCACACATCGAATCACAATAGGAATCGAACACTTAACAGTTCACCTACTATCTAGCAGACTTCTTCGTCATTATCGAGTCACATAGATACATCTCGCAAAACTAACATACTCATCACATGGATATCCAACCGCCATTCTAGCTAATAAGGACAACACTGAACATATAAGTTTAAAAGACTTGCTCATATGATCAGCACCTCAGTGCTCAATCCATAGGCAATATCCGGCCTTAAGTCCTCCAGACTAGACCAACATCAAACTAGCGAGATCACATCTTGCCCCTTGATCGGGGAATCACAAGCTATCAAGGCACATACAATACTGAGCGCTCACGTGCGCATACAGACACGTGGAAAGAATTTCAAGAGTTATATCTCAAGGTGAATCAAGTATGCACGATAAGAATTCCAAGAAAGTGAAGTTTTCCTAAAGGTTCTGCAGCCTCTCGAGGATAAATACAGACGTTTCCGTACCGATCCGTGAGACTCTACTAATCGGCTCATGACTCATGAGGCCTAGTAACCTAGGCCCTGATACCAACTTGTCACAACCCCAATCCCGGTCGTGATGGCACCCAACACAATTGCTAGGCAAGCCCGACCAATCAATACACACAACCCAATCACAAATCCCATTACCGAGTAACAATATGAAATTAGCAGTTTGTTAAGCAATTTAAATAGAAACGGTCTGAAACACTGACAAAACCAACATCTCCTAAAGACCTGGGGTCATGAGTCTAGAGCCTCTAAGATAACAAAGTAGCAAACTCTCATGTAATACAGAGTTCTAAAAATGCGGAAAGATAAAAAGGGATAAGGGGAGGAGTCGGGTTCTGCGGACGTCAGGCAGCTACCTCGACAACTCCTGAAAGCTCTAGAAGCAGCAAACAACTCAACTAAGCCTTCGGAACACCTGAATCTGCACACATGGTGCAGGGAATAAAGTGAGTACTCCCAACTCAGTGGTAATAGACATATATAATGGCTGAAAGTAAGAAATCCCAAGATATTACAATGCAAAGCTATAAAAAATGATTCAACACATTTAACGGTGGAACAACAGCAAGCAATGACAAGTAGAACAGATAGATTTCGATGCATGAATGCAATGCAATGCACATGACCGCTGCGGCGCGCAGCCCGATCCATTTGGGTACCCGCACTCACTGTGGGGGTTCAGACTCTGGAGGGGCTCCTACATCCCACGCGCCATATCATCATAGCATTCGCTGCGGCGTACAGCCCGATCCACACTCAGTCCAGATATATGCATGCAAGCCACACAGGCACAGTCAAGTTTATCATTTTCAGTTCCAATTATTAGGAATTAAAGATTAAGTGTTTAAAACTTTAGAAATTTACTAATCATTTCGAGACAGTGTTTAACTCGGGACTGATATCATGAAAACATGCTAAGAATCATGGAAACGGTGACAATAATCCCTAAGGGATCCAAATAATCGGCACACGGCGCAACCAAACGATGTTCAAATGACCTAAAAATTAGCACACATATCCAAAATCACCCAATGAAGCACTGCAACTCTCGGAACTCCATTCCGACCCTCGGATCAAAATCTAACCTATCAATCGGAATTCGCCAAAATTCTAACTTCGCCAATTCAAGCTTAATTCTACACTGGACCTCCAAAATCAATTCTGATTACGCTCCTAAGTCACAAATCATTCCCCGAAGCTAATCGAATCACCAAGAATCACATCCGAGCCCTCTAACTCAATAGTCAGCATTCGGTTGACTTTTCCAACTTAAGCTTTTCTTAAAGAGACTAACTGTCTCATTTCTTATCAAAATCAATCCAAATCAACTCTAACACACCACATACCGATAACGAAATATGAAGAAGCATGAAATAGGGGAAACGGAGCAATAACAAATGAGACGACGGGTCAGGTCATCACAATTTTACATAATGGTCTTATTAAATTGTAATGGAATCGGATTGTTAATAAGTAACTTACTTAGTGGGTTGGGTTAGGTGCCATCAAGACTAGTTGGATTTTGGGTCGTGACAAGATAGTACCCGAGCTCTAGGTTCAAAGGTTCTACAAGTCATGAGCAAGTGTCTAGTAGAGTCTTGTGGATCGGTATGATGAAGTCCATACCTCTCTTTGAGGGTCTACAAGGCATTTAGGATAAACTTCTCATCTTTCTTTCCTTATCGTGCAACCTTGATTCAACTTGAAGCGTAACTATTTGAATTCCTTTCATGTATTCGTATGCGCATGTGAGCGCTCAGTATCAGTTGTACATAGATGACTTTTGATTCCATAGAGGAGGTGCTAGACATGATTTCCAAGTGTTGTTGATGGGCTAGTCTGGAAGACTTGGGGTCCGATTTTGACTATTGCTTGAGCACAAGGATTTCGGTCGTATCTGCACGTGCTTTAGGACTTATAAGTCTGATAGTGTCCCTATTAATGGAAATTGAGGCTCAATGAGTGATTGGATGGCTATATGATGAGTATGACTTGGCTGCAAGATGTGTTCAGAGGATTGAATGTAATGAGAAGAGTTCGCTTGAGATGTAAAAGGGACTATTGGGTGCTTGATTTCTGTGCTGATTTGACGTATTGGATCAGGTTATGGGTGTGTTAAGGGATCTTTCATGTTGTTTAATTGTGGAGTGAAGTAGATTTTCATGTCTTGTTGTCAGTTCAGACTTAGGAAGGTTGACTGATTGCGTAGTTGTTGTGGCTGTGAATGGGTATAAAGAGATGTCAGTTTGAGGCTAAGCAGGTGGTTATAACCTGCGAGGTAATCTACGGATGTGTGATTTTTATGATGTTCTGTGGAGGCTTTCTTATCTACCATTTGGTTATATTTGTGCTATTTGATTTTGGATTGATTGTAATAGCTGACATGACCATGAAAAGGATGAATGCGAGATTTGCATAAGATTTAAGGTATTAGATGGTTTGTGTTACATGAGCTTATGAAGGATTTAGTTGAATCTCATTGCGGTATTATGGCAGTAATGGGGTATGGTTATTGTAAGTTGGCAAATGTTTTATTCAAGGCTTTGAGCCAAGTGGAAGAGTCTACTATCGTTCAGTTGATTAAATGGTTATGTGTTGCATTGGTTTCAGATTGAAGTGTATTTGTGAATCGAAAATGACTTGCCGAGATTAAGATTGAGGATGACTCGAGTAAAGGAATTCCTGGATACGGGGCATGTTAAACTTTATGGGTATATGGGAATCATGGAATGATTAAGTTGTTATTTTGAAAGTTGTAGTGCGCATGGAGTAAGGCTTTTCTCGGTCGCGTTAAGGCAGGGTTACTTTTTTGGGTGTTGTCGTGCTTAATGGGGCACATGTCATTTGGCCGTTTGATCGGTGCAATTGAGATTTTTATGGATTGGTATATGGATAAAAATTGAGATTTACATTGGATGGTGTTGAGACTCGTGGTATTTCTATATCCTTATGGATTCTACATTTCAATACTAGGAAGGTGAACGACTTTAGATTTGCAGAAGGTCTCTTTAGAGTGGGTATGTCGGTTATGATGCTTTTCGGGTACTTAAGACGGAATTCAGCAGGCTTATGGGCCTTAGGGCGGTGTGGTTCTATGCTAGAGTTTGTGGGGATGAGTTTTGGTTAAGGATCGTGGTGTTCTAGCAAGGAGAAGTATCAATTGGAAGGCAAATCGAAAGTATCTTGGAGAAATAGGACAATTTAGTATAAGGTTGGATCAGCACATAAATGGGTAGGATCGGTTCTTTGGGGTACTTATGATGTGGTGAGTCTCTACGGATGTTTAGTGGCAATATTCTTGGGTTTGGCGACCAGCGTGGCTCGGTTGAGTTAGAGAGATTCAGTTCTGATGACTAATACGCTCAAATTACACCTAAATAAATGGTGTAAGGCGGTCAATGTCAAATATAAGAACTCAACTAGGTTGGGGTCAAATCTCACAGGGAATAGGTATGAAAAGGTTACTTGAATTGTGTGAAACTTGTCTTAAGTCGTAATCCTACTCCATTATCTTAAAAGAGTGTTGTAATTGTGAATTATTAAGAAAAATATTTTGTTATGAGAATGTAATTAATATAATTAAGGAAACCAAGGTTGTGCCTCCATAAATGGAATGTAATCCTATCGGCTTTAATATGATATATTTCTACTGAAAGGTCCTTTGATATGCAAAATGGTTTCTAAATGACTACCAATATTTTCCAATAGTTAGGTAATATTTTCTCTTTATGATTTTTCCGAATATAAAAGAGTTACAATTAACAAACAACAAATATATGACAAATAGAATCCACGTATTCCTAAGTGATTCTATTAAACAAGGTTTAAAGCCTTGAGTTTTTGCTATTCAATTCTACCAAACCCTTACCCACTTTTCCAAGTAAAGAAAGAGTGAAATAGCATTATTCAATGTTTGCAACCATCAACATTAAATGAAGCATGAAAAATGAATAAATACCAACCAACCATTACACATTTATTTAATGATAAACACTCATTAACATTACACACATTTAGGGTCCACAATCTTAGTATTTAAAACTAGCTACTCATACTAGAATCCAAGAACAAAGCAATAAATAAATCCATAAAGCTTACAAAGATGACAAGGTTCTCTCTTCAAAAGCTTCCACAATAATGGTGTATTCAATGCTCTAAGCGTAGCCTCTTTTTCAGACAAGATATCCGACAAAAACCCTAGTTATTCTATTTATAATGGGCTAAAAGTCAGGGTTAAAAAGTGATAAAAATAACCCTACAGACCACGCCTGTGACCAGCTTCGCGACCCGCATATCTGCATTTCCATTGCAGAGTTCCTTGTCAAGTTGTCCAGATTTCCGTCGCAGATCTATTATGCAGTCCATACATTAATTTTGCGACCGTATTTTGTACCGCATAATCATCTCGCAGAAAATCTATTTGCATTTGTGCGGTCATTATATAGTCCGCAAAAGCATTATGCAACCGTACAATGGACCATAAAATCCACTCTCAAGACTGGGTTGGTCTGCTTCACTCTGAAGTTGGTTTGTGGCTCGCACATCACTTTTGTGGTTGCAAACCTGCTGTATGTCTGCCCTTCTATCGGTTTTTGTCATCTTTTCCTTGTTCTTTGTTCTTCAAGTCTAGTTTGCTGCAAAACACCAAAACTACATAAGAATTGAATTAAAATGCTTTAAAAGACTAGCTACAACCTAAGTAATTAGTATCAAAACTGTCGCAATTCATGGCACATCAATGACTTGGTTATGTGCAAAGGGGTTTCAAGGTGTTCTCAATGGTTTGTACCATGGTTCGAGGTGTATATTTCCTTCGGTGTGTGGAACATGTTGTGTATTGTGATTTTCTCCTGGATGAGATCAAATGGAAGGTTTTTGATTGATCGGGTATGTATTCTGCTTGGGACTAGAGTTAATTATGAGATTCTTGTACTCTTCACATGATCGAATGATTGATGCGCTATGTTGTGTGTGATTAAGATTTGCGTATGCAAGGTCACGGTTCAATTTTGAAGGAAAGGTCATGGACCCACAAAATCAACTCTGAGTCCCAAGCAGAATATTCACATACCCATGTTCGAAAGTTTCAAAGCTGGGTCTTGGACCTGGGAGCTGCTAGCCTCACCCAATGATGGCTGTGTGGTCGTGGGAGTGGCTTTTGCGTACATCAAAATGCTTGATTATGAGACTTGTACTCTTCACATGATAGCATGATTGACTTGGGAGCTGGTAGCCTCACCCAATAATGGTTGTGTGGTCACGTGAGTGGCTTTTGCGACCATATTTGCAAGGGAATGTGTATGATTGTCTACACATTTGCTTCCTCCTCACCAGGTGTATATGTAGAAACAAAAATCTGTTTGCCTCTGTTGTCCCACTGATCATCATCCTTCTCAAGTAACCCCTCCTCATCAGTTTCGTTGTCATCATTTTCCTCCTCAGACCCTTCGGATTCCTTTTTTGAATGATCATCGATGTGCACAACGGAGCCCGGTGCTTGTCAAGTCTCACTACCATGGCCCACCTCAACTGACATGAGGTTTGTGAATTCAAGGTCAAGGCTTGGAATATAGGAGGTACCAGTGCCCTGCTCCTCTTCCTCCAGAAGAAATGAGGCCAAATCAAACTCCAGGTTTTGCATCTTATGCAGCTCTGACTTTAGCTTAGCTACATCCTTTTTGAGTTGAGGAACGTCCCCAGCTCCACATGCTCAACCTTCTCAAGGCATACTTCAAAATGCTTGAGTCGACCCTCAAAGGATAGATGTTGTTTTTGAAGATTGCTCACTGAGGATTGAATTAGGGCCAAAGCTTGCCAGATGAGAGATGGAAGTTCTTTGGCCAATTTGTCTACTTTGGCATTTGCATGTTGTGCCAGTAGACCAAGCTTGGAGAGTGCAGCCGGTGAGACAGGTGGTATTGCACTGGCTGGTCTAGGAGTGGATATGGAGGTAGCCTATGCAAAAGAAGTGTCTGGCACTGATAAGGCAGCAGGTGCTACTGAGGCTGGAGGGGGAGTGAGTGATTGCTCTAGTGGATCTTCGACCACTTTATCTGCAGCATTATTGATCCGGGTGATGTCAATATCTTGAAGATCCTTCCCTATGAGTTCATGTTTAGGGAAAGGAGGAATTGTCCCAGCTTTACACAAAGCATGGATTAAGTATGGAAAAGGGAGTGAAGTTTCTTTTTGATTTTCCTGAATCCCAATCTAACGAAATATAAGCTCTCCTACATTAATCTTTATACCCGACATGATGCAAGCAATGTGGATGGACTTCTTGATCCTTATGTTAGTTTCATTTCTCAAGGGAATTATACGAGATAAGAAAAAACTGAGCCAATAACGGCCTTCTTGGGTAAGATCCCTCTTGTGAATCTTCTAGCCCGGAGCAATCCAGGATGGAGTTCCCTTGGATATGACAGAGGCTACCCAAGCACACTCGGAATCCTTGTTCTAAGCTTTTTGTCAAATTCTATCGTGACCGACTCCCAATCCTCGAAATATACATCATTAATTGATGTGGCATCACAGATTATTTCAACTCCTCGAACTAAGGCAGAGCCCAAGAATCTACGGTTTCTCTTTTGTTCTGCATTCCTGGATGCAGCATAGAGAACATAGAATTCCCTAACAAGCATCTCATTGCATTTTCCCAGAACCTGAGTGAAGGCTTCCCAACGCCTTCTAGCACATGGGGGTAGTGTTATTTCAGACCATTCAAGCCTAGCTGCTTCTTTTCAAAGATTTTTCTTTTTGCCAAGCCATCTTTGTACGGAGTGCAAGAGCCGAAAACCCCAAACTTGAGATCTTCACCATTTTTTCGGCATGGAGGTCAACTGGTGGCACAAGATCAGTCTGTGTCTCATCCTCTTCAGACTGGGAGGAATGCTCAGATATATTAATGGTCGTGTCATGACGTTTGCGTTTGGATTGCTGTGATTGTGGTCTCAGAACAGTAGCTCATTTCTTTCCTTGAGCGGGAGTTTGTCGTGATCCTAGGGATTTCTTAAGTTCCATTCTTGTCAATTAGTCAATGAATGGGTATCTGATATGGCATGGACAACATGTTAAGAAAAAAAATAAAAAACAAAGTTGTTTCTGCAACCAGTTATGCGAATGCATAACAATTTACGAGATGCAGACCCTTTCATATAATACAACCCTCAGAAGCAAAACAATTTTTGCGGTCCGCAAAAGTGGCCCCAGTACAACTTATGCGACTGACATATCGATCACATTTTGTTCTTCAGAATTTGGCATTTTGTATGCCTCTATCTGCAACCATTGTGCAGTACGCAAAACATTTCTGCAGTCGCGAATTCAACCGCACATGGGCTTATAGAAAAACCACCTAGCATGCAAAATGCGATGACTTTGCGAACTATAAACCAGTTATGTGGACCATAAAGATCATCGTTCTTATTCAAAGAGGTGTTGTCAGGCCAATGCATACACATGAATTTACACTCATTCCCAAATAAATAGGCTTTCCAATTTCTACACTCAGTCATTGCACACTTATTAGGACAAAATGTAAGAAAAATGCTATAACTTTCCAACCATTTTTTTACTCCTACTCTCAAATTCAAATCCCCAAACATAGATTTACCCACAATAACCCAAAGCACAGATGTTCAGTAAAATCACCCATGATTGATTGCCCACAACAAGGAGTTGGGGGGAAAGAGGAGGGCAATGAGAGCACATGGCACTCTTCAATTAAATAAGCAAGAAAAAAAGTGGAAGTGTACATACCAGAAATCAGAGGATGGACGAGTTCGGTCTGAAGCACGAGTATGGTATGCCTTTCCTCTTCAATTCCTTTTTGATTTTGTGTTGTTGTTTCAATGTTTTTGGTCTTTTTTATATTTTATTTTGTATCATGCGGTGTGTCTGTATGTGCGAGAGTGCCAAAGAATGATGGAAATGATTGAGGGGTTTAGGGCTAAATAACTTGGAGGTTCTTGATAAGGCAGTGCATCGCATAACACATTATGCAGCCGCATATGTTTTATGCGATGGATTTGTAACTGAGTGATTTGAACCAGCTTTATGATAAGGTCTGTGGTCACATAATCGTTATGCGGGACGCATAATGCAAATTTTCACCCCATCATGAAGGCCTAGATTGCATTTTTTTCTGCTTGTGTCTGCGATCATTATGCGGTCCGCAAATTCATTATATGGCTGTATATGTTGTCGCAGAACACGGGTGAAGCTTGGCTTGCTTTCCTTCATTTTCCTCTGCACTTTCATCCTATTTCATTGTATTTTGGGCACCTACATTCTACCACACATGTCAACCTGCTAAACACTTACAAATAAACTTACCAAAATTAAAATCTAACCAAAAAGTGTTACCACACAACTTCCAATAAGTGCTTGATTTAATATCACAGCACGACGATGTTGCCCCCATTTTAGCTAATCATTGGTGGGTGTTGGTGTAGGACCATCTTTGAGGTCTAATTGTTCTACCAAGTGCCTTTCTCCCCTAGTTCCGAGCTAATACTTGACCCTTTGGCCATTTGCTTTGAAGGTTCGAGTCTCATCCTCGGATTCCAATTCAATGGAACCATAGGAGAACACATTCACAACTTTGAATGGGCTAGACTATTTAGTTTTGAGTTTGCCCCGAAAAAAATTTAGTCTTGAGTTGAAGAGCAAGACCAAGTCACCGATTTGAATTCCCGCTTTAAAATCTTCTTGTCATGAACAAAGTTCATTCTTTCCTTGTACATGGATACATTATCATTGTAATGACTCGGCCGTTCGTTTTGAGAGTTAGAGCCCCAATCCCCTATTAACTGCTTTCCCCATATCCATTTTTGCTATTGTGACTTGCTGGGAGGTTTCATTTTTGGTTTTTGGAGTATTTTGGGACACTTAGTCCCTAAACGGAGGCTTCAGTCTTAGAATTTGGACTGTAGTCAGAACTGTGTGAAGATAAACCCCAAATGGAGTTTCGTTGGTTCTGTTAGCTCTTAGGTGATTTTGGACTTATGAGCATGTCCATATTGTATTTTGGAGCTCAGTAACTCATTTAGGCTTGAAATGGCAAAAGTTGAACTTTTGGATTTTTGGATCGGTTGTGGAATTTTTGATATTGTGCTCGAAATCCAATTCTGAAACTTGGAGTAGGCCCTTAATGTTGAGTATTACTTGTGTGAAAAATTTGGAGTGAATCGGACGTGGTTTGATAGGTTTCGGCATCAATTGTAGAATTTTGAATTTTTAAGTTCCTTAAGTTTGAATTGGAGGGTGATTCAAGATTTTAGCGTCGTTTGAGGTGATTTGAGGGCTTCACTAAATTCATATCGTGTTTAGGATTGGTTGGTATGTTTTCTTGAGGTCCCGGGGGCCTCAGGTATGTTTCGGATGCTTAATAGACTAGTTTTTGGACTTGAATTGTAGAAAATATTTGGCATTTTTGTTGCAGATAATCGTTCATCGCGTTCGCGAGAGATGTCTAGCTATCGCTTAGAGCATCTGGGAAACGCAGCTAAATTTTCTTCGTATTCGTAATGTTGTTGCCACGTTCGTGAAGATGTGGGACCTTAAGCCTATGTATTCTTAATATGGTCCTCGTGTTCATGTAGATGAACGAGGCAGATGGAGCTTCAGGCATTAACCTATGCATTCGCGAAGAGGTTCTTGCATTTGCATAGGATCACTCAGGGAAAGGTGCGTGTTCGCGAGCAATCCCTCACATTTGCAAAGGAGGAATTCTAGGTCAGTGGAAGATTATTCATTGCGTTCGTGATGGTGATGCCACGTTTCCGAAGAAGAACGCACCTGGGCATAATTTAAAGTTCAAAAATAAGAGTTTTGAGTTCATATCACAAAATTGGATTAAGATCTCGGTAGAAGGCAAAACATATAGAGATTTTCAAAGGAAGTTATTGGGTAATGATTCCTAACTCCTTTATGGCTATATCCCACTAACATTAATTTTAACAATTAATTTCGAATTTGGGGTGAAAATTTGAGAAGAGTTCTTAGATCGAATTTTGGGTTTTGATAGAGATTTTGTTATCAGATTTGACTAAATTTGGTATGGATAGACTCATGAATAAATGGTTGTTCGTATTATGTGATTTTTACACAATTCTAAGACATGGGCCCGGGGAGACATTTTGGGCGATTTTCCAATTTCTTGCCTTGGCTTTGATTCAATAGCTTAGTTTCTTGTAGTTGTATTTATGTTATGTAATTGGTTTTGTCTATATTTGGGCCATTCAGAGTCGGATATTTGTGGAAAGAGTATTATGACGGATTGAATTGAGCTTGGTTCGAAGTAAGTGGTTTGCCTAACCTTATGTGGGGGAACTCCCCTTAGGATTTGGTACTGTTTTGATATGTGAGCGTTGTGTATATAAGTGACGAGTGTGTACAAGGGCTATATGTTATAAAACTCCATTTTCACTAAGTCATAACCTGTATCTCCTTATTTGAACTACACTAGCATATGTAACTATCCTGTTTAGTTTAGAATAGCATGCCTACGTGTTTTAACTACCTATTTGAACTCTATCCAGCATGTTTAGTAAAATTTCCTGCTTTCCTTGACTTGCACTTAGTCTAAATTGTAGGTTTTCTTGCTGTAGCTGTTATTTCTGTTGGTTGAGCTGCATATTTACTTTGGAACTACGGAACGGTATTCTGGGATATCTCCCTATACTACATATTTTCTTTGGGACTACGGAATGGTATTCCGGGAGATCCCCCTGCACATTTACATTTGGGATTAAGAGATGGTATCTTGGGAGATCCGCTATTGTTATCTCTGTATTCTGAGCTGTTGTCTTTCTATAATTCTTTTCCTGTTAGATTGCTATATTTATTTTGATTGTGTTATCTCGTTCTGTCTTATTTTATTATATTTATACCAGTAGGGCCCTAATCTGATCTCGTCATTATTCCACTTCACCATCCTTGTTGGGATGAGCTCATTGTCATTTTGAATCACAGCCATGCTTCTTTTCTTTGGCACACATTGCATCGAACTCACCCAGGTACTATCGGTAATGGGGTAGAAAACCATGACATCCAACCATTTAATGATTTCTTTCTTCATCACCTCTCACATGGAAGGGTTTAACCTTATTTGATGCTCCATTCTAGGTTTTTCCTCTTGCTCCAATTGCATCTTGTGCTCACAAATTTCAGCAGGAATCCCTCGGATGTCCGCTATTTTCTACCCAATGGCCTGTTTGTGCTCCCTCAAGGTAATCAACAAGTGTTCAACCTGCATATCATTTAATAAAGAAGAAGAGATTATAGTTAGAGTGTCGTTAGAGCCAAGAAATTTATACCTTAAGTGCGGTGGAAGTGGCTTGAGCTCAAGTTGTGGCTGCTCGATAATTGAAGGCTTAGCGGTAGGAGTGACTCTATTCTCTAACTCAAGAGAAAGTTTATTTAGTGCATAATTGTAGGACCCAAGACCTTTGAATGCATTCACCGATTCCATGTATTTACCATCAAAGTTTAGCTAAATAGTTGCCAATCCCTCACAAAGGCATTCTTCTTCCATCTTTACCTCGACTGCATCCTTTACCTCGTGAAAATTATCAATGACTGAGATACTTTTGTATGCATGTGGCAATTTTATACACTTGCGCGCTTGAAAGGTAACCTCTTCGTCATTAACTCGAAACTTGATCTCATTTTTTTCCAAATCCATGAGTGCTCTTCCGATAGCAAGGAATGGTCTCCCCAAGATGATAGGGATTTCTTTATCAACAGCACAGTTGAGGATAACAAAGTCATAAGGGAGGAGTAACTTCCACACTTTTACAAGAACATCATCAACAATTCCCACCGATCTATTTATTAAACGGTCGGTCATATGCAACCTCATACTTATAGGCCTAGTCATACCTAACCCCGCTTGCTTGTAAGTAGCAAGAGGCATTAAGTTTATGCTAGCCCCATTATCACAAAGGGCTCGTGCAAAATTGCACAACCCAATAGTGTATGAAATGATGAGGGTTCCCAGGTCCTTTTTCTTATAGATGGTGTTTGTTGCAATGATGGAACTAACCCGATGAGTCACATTCACCACTTCATTCTTGGTGGTTCTCTTTTTTAATGATCAAGTCTTTCAAGTATTTAGCAAAACCCGACATTTCTTGAAATGCTTCCATAAATGGAATGTTAACCTATAGTTTCTTGAGAATGTCGTAAAACTTCTCGAGTTTGCTATCATCAACCTTCCTAACAAGTCTTTGAGGAAAAGAAGGATGAGGCCTAGGAATTGGTGCTACAGTTTTGTTGTCTTTATTACCTTTTCCTTAGCCTCTTCATGGTTAACTTCTTGAATTTTCCCCTTCTTCGGGAGTCTTTCAGCTTCAACAACAATTGGTACCTCAACTCTTGCCTCATTTCTTTTTCAGAATATTCCACTTCAACCACTTGTTCATTCTCTCCTTGAAGTAGTTTCCCACTTCGAGTTGTGATTGCCATATAATGAGAAGTTGGACCACTCCCACTACATTTTTGGTTTGTAATAGTGTCACTAGGGAGTGTGCCCTTCTACTTCGGATTTTGCTCTCTTGATAGATCTCTCATTTGCATTTCTAACTTTTGTATGGATGTGGTGTGAGAGCCCACAAGCTCGATCATATTCTTCCTTGAAGTGTCGGATCTTTCTTGACTTTGCAATTCTAGTTCAAGCATATTTTCTAATATGGACTCACTTGAAGAACTTTCCTTCCAATCCGGAGAGTTAGAATATTGCCCATTTAGTGGAACATAGGAGTTTGAACTTCAATTGGAAAAGTTATTGTTGTTGTTATTCCAATTCCCTTGATTTGAACTACTTTGGTTGTTTCGCCATTATTGGTTGCCTTGCCCTTGCGGGTTAGGCCTCCATTGGTTTTGTTGTACTAAACCTTGGTAGGGTTGCCTTTGATAACCTCCTTGAGAATTGTTGACATAATTTGCTTCTTCGCAATCCTCATTTGACATGGGTTGCTCATCTTGCACCACGTTCACCTTTTTTGTTTGTCTTTCAGTCAACATCTTTACTTGATCTCTTTCTTGGTTCTCCTTAATCATGTTAGTCAAGTAAGGAGTACCTAATGCAATTCCACCAGTGGTGTCCTCAAAGTGCCAAGCTTGGTTATGTTCTGTTATTTTGTTAAGGATTCGTGTAACCCTTGCAAATGTTTTATCCATAAAGAATACATCAACTACATTTTTGGCTATGGATTGATTCATAGGACCAAGCCCATGTAAAATTTCTCCAACAAGTTAGTAATAGGAAAACCATGACTCGCCGACCTCACTAAATATAGCTTGAATAGATCCCATGGGCATGTAGATGCTTTCTCGATAATTTCTTGAAAAAAAGGCTTTATCCCGAAGCTTGGACTTCTTGATCTGCGGAAACCATTTTGCTAAAAAAGCTCGGACAAGTTCGGGCTAAGTATGAATGGAGTTAGGGGTAGATTTTGGATCCATTGTCTTACCTCTCCAAATAGAGAGTACTTGAACACCCTCAACCTTAGGGAATCATATGAAACGTGATTCATTATCAGTGGAATTTCGGAAAAACCCCTCTTCCTTGAGCATTATGATTAGACTGTGTTCCACTTTGAAGGTGGCAGCATCAATCTTGGAGGGACAATGGCATTTGTATCCTCAATATATTCATCTATATCAGCAAAAATATTTTCTTCTTCCGGCTCACCCATGTTTACCTAGTGACACCAAGCAAAGCAAGTAAATTGTGATAGAATAGAAGAAGATGTAAATAAAGCACACACTAATTATTAATTTCAAAGTCGTATTCCCAAGCAACAACACTAAAATTTGATATGCTCAAATTACACCTAAATAAATGGTGTACGGCGGTCGATGTCAAATCTGATAACCCAACTAGGTTGGGGTCGAATCCCATAGGGAATAGGTGTGAAACTTGATTTACGTCATAATCATTCTCCGTTAGCTTAAAAGAGAGTGTTGTAATTATGAATTATCAAGAAAACTATTTTGTTATGAGAATATAATTTATTTAATTAAGGAAACCAAGGTTGTATCCCCATTAATTGAGTGTAATGTTATAGGTGTTAATATGATTTATTTCTAATGGAAGGTCCTTTGATATGCAAATGGTTTCTAAATGACTACCCAATATTTCCCAATAGTTAGGTAATATTTGATCTTTATGATTTTCCCAAATATAAAAAAGTTACTGATGGGCATTCAATGTCTTTGCCTTATGTTTTTGTGTTTTGATGATCTAACAAACTTACTGTTAAGAACTAGTTAGGGAACCTGTCGTACTTGGTACACATCTCAAATGAACGAAGTTCAGCCTAAACTCCAGTTAATGAACTACTACAATGAGGAACACGACAGGGGCCTGATCCTTTGGTGTTCTCTGACAGAAGTACAATTCAACTATACAGTTGGAACGCAATTGCAGAAAGTGACTGCCTGCAATTATTCCTGCGACAGTGCAACAAATAGCGCAGTAGTCACTTCCCATTGAAGAGGCAAGTACTAGGAATTGACATCATCCTTATGATGTCTCTTGTTGTATAATAACATGGTGAAGGCACCAGATATTCACTTGTGCATTTAGTGATATTGTCTCAAGCATTAAACAGTCGACCTAGCATTGAAGTCACAAGTGAGTCAAGAACAAGAAGACAACTCCACTAAAGTATCAGATTCAAAATGAGTCCATGCTTATTCGTAGTTGAGTTGTAATTTTGTTATTTGCTCTTCATTGTAATTCTTATCTTGCTTTCTTAGAAGCTGTGTTTTAGGAAAACCAAAATCACAAACCTTCTAAGTTTGTGTTGTGACTAGAGTTAGTCATAAGTTAAAATCTTTGTAACTAGAAAGTGACAAAGTGTCTTGCGGTAAGAGTATCACAAGTTAGTTAAGTTGAAGTCTTTGTAATAGAGTAATTACAAAGTGGCTTGTAATAGTGAGATTACCAGTTAGTGAAGTTGAAAGCCTACAAGTGTAGGTAGTAGTTTTTGTCCCCTTGAGTGGGATTTTTCCACTTAAAAATATAGTGTCTCTTTTACATACTGCTTCATAAATATTCTCAGTGAAAACTCATAGAGGATCAGGTTCTCTATAGTTTGGTGGACTCATATAAACTAACAATTAGTGTCAGAGCGGGTTCTTTCTAAAATGTTAACACCTAGAAAGGATCTCAATGGATGCTCCACCCAACCTTGAGGAAGGACAATTAACCTACAGACCTCCCAGATTCAATGGCCAATACTACGGCTGGTGAAAGACTCGTATGCATGATTTTATTATGGCTGAAGGCTCAGAACTATGGGACATCATCTGTGATGGTCCACATGTTCCTATGAAAAAGCTTGGTGAAACTAGACCAATGGCGCCAAAAGACAAAAAAGAGTACAGTGATATTGACAGAAAAGCCGTAGAAAAGAACCATTATGCCAAGAAAATCTTGGTATGTG
Organism: Nicotiana glauca; assembly: GCA_026770625.1. Classification (NCBI taxonomy): domain Eukaryota; kingdom Viridiplantae; phylum Streptophyta; class Magnoliopsida; order Solanales; family Solanaceae; genus Nicotiana; species Nicotiana glauca. The sequence continues at coordinate 58,935 of MU727756.1, read as the reverse complement.
GCATAGGACCTGATAAGTACAATAGAGTCTCAGTTTATGATTCTACCAAGGAAATATGGGAAGCACTGCAAACCGCACACGAAGGAACTACTCATGTCAAACAATCCAAGATAGACATGCTCACCACTGAGTATGAGCTCTTCAGGATGAAAGATGATGAGTCTATACAGGATATGAACACTAGATTCACATCCATCATAAATGAGCTTCATTCACTTGGAGATGTTATTCCCATAAACAAGCTTGTAAGGAAAATTCTTAGTGTTTTACCTGGTTCTTGGGAGAGTAAAGTAAATGCCATCACTGAAGCTAAAGATTTACAAACTCTAACAATGGATGAGCTAATTGGTAATCTGAAGATATACGAGATGAAAAGAAAGAAAGACAGCGACAGGAGAGAGCCAAAGAAGGAAAAGAACCTGGTACTCAAGGCTGAAAACAGTGACTCAAGTAAAGAAGATAGTGATATGGCCTATCTTACTAAAAGGTTTCAAAATATGGTTAGAAGGAATGGTGGTATACCAAAGAGGGTTAGTTCAAGTAAGGCAAGGAACAATGATCTCTGTCACATGTGCAGAAAGCTAGGGCATTTCATCAAGGATTGTCCACTTCTGAAACAGGAGCAATACAAACAAAACCCTGATAAAGCATCAAAAAGGAACCCGGTTCCAGACAAACAATTTAGTCAAAAAAGTATAGCTGATAATATTGTGAAGCAATTTCTTGCTGCTTGGGGAGATTCCCCCAGTGAATCAGAAAGGTAGCCAGATGCAAAAAATAGCTCCATGATGGTAGTGGAAACTGAAGCAACGAAATATGGCTCACTATTTGCGCTGATGGCTCAGTCTGACGATGATGAAGAGGATGAAAATGATGAGGTAAATTTCAAGGATGTTCAGAGAAATCTGAAATCCTACTCTTCTAAGAAGTTAAGGTCATTCGCAAATATTCTAATTAATGCATATTATAGCCTTGTTAATGATAAGGAGATCTTGACCATAGAACTAGGAGAAGCTGAACAATCTAGAGATGATTTGGTGGTCCGTGTAGTGGATTTAAATGAGACAATAACTAATCTTAAAAAGGAAAAGGAAGTTTTAAATGAAAAAATACATAGTGTAGAAAATGAGAGAGATAACCTGATGGTAGTGGTTGTTGATTTGAAGGAAACCATAGAAGGCCTTAGCAAGGAAAACACACTCTAGAAGAGAAAATTGCAGCTATTGAGCAAGATAGGGATGACCTTTTGGTAATAATCACTGACCTAGAGGAAACCATTAAGGGACTCAATTCAGAACATAAGACTGTAAGTATTGGAAAATGGAAGGAAGTAGCTAGTGAGACACACATCAAGCTTGGGAAGGAATTATGTGAAAACTAGTCTATGTGGTGAACTTGAGAAAAATAGGCAACTTCAAGCTGAATTGGAGAAAGTAAAAAATTGATCTTGAGAAATCTCTAAAGTGGACCTAGTCCTCAGATTCTGTGACTACTATATATATCAGCAATAGTGAAAACAGGCAGGGAATTGGGTTTCAAAAGGAGAAAACTCCTTACAACTCTCGTAACAAATACATCACTATTCCTGATAACTGGCTGTGTACCCACTTTGGGAACAATGGGCACTTCAAAGAAAATCGTAAGGTCAGGGTTGAATCTGTTGAGAAAAACAAAGTATTTACTGAAAAAGTGACTACTAAAGAGGGACCAGGTACCACTCATAAGAAAGGAATATTGTCTGCATGGACTAGAAAATCCTTATACATCCCTTTTATCATAACAAGGGACCCGAACTAGTCTGTGTTCCTAAATCTAACCCATCATTTATATATGTAGGGAACAGTGTGAGTAAGTGGACTACAATGGTTCATGAACAATGGATGCTAAAAGCACATGACTAGAAACACCATGGACTGTCTCTTACTGAAAGCCCTACAGAAAAAGAAATGTATCCTATGTATATATATATAAACAAAAAAAGGGGGGTACATTCTCGATGTCGGAAAAGATGGAAAGTCCAAGTCACACTCAATTGAGAATGTGTGCCATGTGAGTTGCCTGAAGCACAGTCTTTTAAGTGTGTCTCAAATCTATGATAAAGGGAGCAAAGTAGAGTTCTTATCTAAAATGCGCACAATTACCAATTTGGTAACTGGTGAAGTGGTCTTAGTCGCCTAAAGAACAAGAACATCTACTTCGCTGACCTTAAATCCCTATAGACTGGTGATATGAGATGCCTGAATGCAGTTGACAATGATGCAAAACCTTGGCATAAAGGATTAGAACACTCAAGGCTCTCACTTCTAAATAAACCGATTTCGAAGAATCTGGTTCGTGGGCTTCCAAATTCAAGATTCACCTGGACACTGCCTTTCAGAGCAGAGAAATTTTTTTTAAAGTATTTGCGTCACTTGTCAGGAAGATCCAAGTGAAGAGTAAACTGAAGGAAGCACGTATCAAATCTGACTACGGGATAGAATATGTCAGTGCCAAAATTTGATGAGTTTTGTAATGAAAATGGGATCACTCACAAATTCTCAGCACCAAGGACTGCACAAGTAAATGGTGTTATTGAAAGGAAGAGCAAAAGTCTAGAAGACATGGAATGGATAATGTTCATCGATAGGGGAATCACAAAAATTTTCTTGGGCAGAAGCAATAAACACTGCTTGGCACTCGGTGAACAGGTGTATGATCAGGTCCATCCTAAACAAAACCTCCTATGAGTTTCTTAGTGGAAGACAGTGTTCATGTGTTATTCAATGAGACTTCCTCCTTTAACAAAGGAGGAGACAGTGATGATCAAGATAATGAACCAATTTTGGTCCCTGGGAAATGAAGGCAATACAACATCCCCTTCCACTTCTCAAGAGAAACCTGGTCCTTGAAACAGTTGGAGATGCAGTGCAAGGTACTCCACAAGTAGCAGAACAAGGAGGGCAGGGAAATCCACTTAATTTACCCAGTTTCTCCACTAATCAAACTTCTAGTCCCTATTTGGAAACACAAAAGCTACCATCTACTTGCTAATATATTCACTCCCCTTGATTCTGGATTTAGAAAAGATCAAAATTAAAAAATAAAAAAAAATACCTAGCCCCTTCTGTATTTCTATTCCAGATAGAGCCCAAAATCAAATCTGAAGGAATCTCACTTGAAGGTTTCCAAAAGAAGTTTGAGATACCTTAAGAGAACACATGATCTGGTCCTATATTACCCCTCAGGTGACAGTTTTAATCTCATTGGGTATGTTGATGCTAACTATGTAGGTTATATTGTGGACAGGAAAAGCACTTCTGGAATGGCTCACTTTCCATGATCATGTCTCATCTCTTGAGTCACAAGGAAGAAAAACTCAGTGGCTTCTTCAACAGTTGAAGCAAGAATACGTTGCGGCAGCATCCTGCTATGCTGAACTCCCATAAAATAAGTATCAACTAGATGATTTTGGGGCATTTACTGATGGTGTGCCTCTTCTACATGACAACACCAGCGCACTCAACTTGGTTAAGAATCCAGTTCAAAACTCGGATCAAGAACATTGAGGTGAGACATTATCCTCTAAGGGACAATATAGAGAAAGGGTTGATCTGTATGAAGTTCTGCAGCATAAAATACCAAATTCTAAATATCTTCACAAAATCTTTGAGAAGGAAACATTTTGGAAGAAACAGGGTGAAGCTGGGGTTATTGAAGCGTAATAGAGAACCTGATTCTCCATCAGCCGGTTGTGAAAATCACCTTTAGGTAAAATTAGCTAAAGTGTTTTCTGGCCAAGCCCAACTCACATCGATACCGTTGCAGGTAAACACGCATGATGATCATAGAAGCTAAAAGTACAACTAGGAACTGCAAACGAAGAGCTGCTACAACCTTTCTTTTTCAAAAACTGTTCAAGCACCAGGTTCTTGTACCACAGGTTAGTAGTAATGTGTTGATTTGCATGCTTTCTCAGAAGTGTTGACAAAATTAATTTAGCTACCACATTATCCGACTTTTCAAATTCTGCATGTCATGTCTTGTCTTTCAAATCCCTTCATCCCCTCTGTACGATAACACTTTTCCACAAACCTACCGCCGTTTTCAGGACTATTCAGAACTCGTTTCTCTCTCTTCTCATCATTAGCCCTTCTTTTAATAAAACTTTCTCTCTCTCTTAGCAAGTCATGAACCTTCATTTTTTGTATCTCTGTGATCTTCTTTTTACTTCTCTCTCTCTATTTACCTACCAAATACTCCTATAATGGAAATCAAACAATCATTTCCTTATCCTACCATTGACACCACTCTCACTTCCCTAAAGTCATCTCCTGAAATCCACTCTTTCACTCCTTCCAATACTACTGTACCCACACCTTTTTTTTCCTCATTTCCTATAGTTTTTCCTTTTCTGTCAAACCCTATTTCCCTTCCATGTATTGAAAACCCTATGTCTCCTCATTCCTTTTATCTCATCAAAGAACACTTAGGAGGTATTACCTCTCAGGTGTCAGATGTCTCTGAGGATGATCCTGATCAGTATCTGAACTCCTCAATTTTGGACTCAATGACTCTCACAAAGTCACCAGAAAAGGAAGCAACATAAACATCATGGCTATTGCTGCTGAGAGTCTGACGAATGAAGGAGCATATCTCTTATCTGAGTATTAGAGGTAAGAAACTCTATTCCTAGGCGATGAAAGAACCATGGTACTCTTCGAGTCTTTAATCTCTGAAACTGTCCCAGAAAAACCTACTGGAGGACCTGATTCTCCTCCAGATAAATCCACTCCAAAACCTCTTGATCATCTTAAGTTCTTAGAATCCTTCTCCAAGTCACCCCCTATGCAGCAAAAATAGGGCTTTAAGTCTACCTTGCAGAAAAGTAAGAGGAGTGTCAAAAAAAGGAGGAAAAGGTTGATGAATCAAGGGGACTTTGTGACTAACAAGAGCATTACAGTGGGTAAAGTTGAGAAAGATGCTCTAAAGGAACCCGTTTCCTTAGTAGAACGATTTATAAAAGCTCAAAAGTCTATGGATAAGGCTTCTGAGAAAGCTATTGAGAAACAAAGTGGAGCATCTGTGAAGGGTAGCAGTACGTCTAAGAAGAGTCTAGTTGAGCAAGCTATATCTGAAGGTGATATTGTGGGGCTTGTAAGTTGGAAAGGGAAGTCTGTTAAAGGATCTAGAAAACAAAAACGGGAAACTCTACGGGAACCTGGTTCTCTAAAGACCATGCCTAGTGACAGTGATTGAGAACTCGAAAAGTCTTGTGGGGTCGTACGTTTGATCCGGCAACTTTAAAGATGACTAGCATGGGGAAAATTCTAGAGATAGTGGAATTTCAGCAATAGAAGCACTTGTTTCGGGAGAACATGCCTATGGTGTACAAAGATGCGGTACAAAATTTCTACGTATCTCTCTTTACTATTGAGGGGGATCATATCTGTATGCTAGTAAATGGAATAGACATTGTACTTGATGCTTCAACATTGGGGAAGGTTCTCAAAATTCCATGTGAATGAATGTCCTCAATAAAAGGTATCTGTGGTTTCAATTTTAGGAGAGATACTATGAAAGAGCAAGCTATCCAGCAGGGGAAACAAGTATATAAGAAAGTGCTACATCTTGATTATCAGCTTATCTTTGAGCTGGTTAATAAAGTGATTTTACCTCGCTCTAAGAGGAGGTCCATTGCTACCAAGTCTGATCTGATCTTAATGGAAGCTCTTGATGAGTTTGTCCTGATCAATTTGCCAGCAATCATGATAGATCATATGCAAAAGGTGACAAACTTTAAAGGTGGGAATCATGGACTTCCATATGGTTTTCTCCTCACTCAAGTATTTAAGTTTTACAAGGTTCCGTCGGGTAATCCCAGAGTGGGTACACATACCCAAACCTTCTCTAAGACTACTCTGGAAGAATGTTAGTGTGTAGAAAAGGTTGGAGGAAACATCTCGACTATTTCTCAGTTGATCAATGCTCAACATGCTGCTTCTGAAGAGATAAGAAGGTTGAGGGCTCCGAATGCCATATTAGAAACTCAGCTCAGTCAAGCTGTTAGAGGACCCGATTTTGTCAATTCCACAAATCAGGATGTTGTTCGCTTGACAAAGGAAAATGATAAGCTTCGCGCGAAACTTCTTGAAGAGCCGCTATCTACAAATGCTCAACTAGACCTGATTCTCAAGACACTTGCCACTCCCCTCTCCCAGTCTTCCTCGTTTAGAGCCCCTTAGATATCTCCTAGCGACTAGCCATCTTCTATTATGATGTTTGTGGCTGTTATTTCTAGTTTTGTTTGTCATTTTGTTGATAGCTGGATTTCACCATTACTACTCCTGTTTTGCTCATTCTACTGTACATATCAATGAAACAACTCCTCTTTTGCGTTTACAATGTTTTTTTCCTCTGGCTTCTCTTTTCTGTCATGTTGTATGCACATATGTGGCATGACTTGGCTGTATTAGACTTCTTTATATTATTTATCTGCCTGTGTATTTTTAATGATGCTAAAAGGGGGAAGAAATTGTGTAATTATGTAATTAAGTGTGTAATTATATAATTGAGGGGGAATCCAAAGCAAAGGTGTAAGGGGGAAATTGGATGTAATTGAGGGGAAATCAAAAGCAAAGGTGTAAGTGGGAACGTCGTGACCAATTGATTGAACCAGAGGATCTGATGGTAGTTCCTGGTGCCTCATATGGTTAATTATACTCTAAATAGATACTATCAATGTCTAAGTTTCATCATCAAAAAGGGGGAAATTGATGGGCTTTTAATGTCTTTGCCTTATGTTTCTTGTGTTTTGATGATCGTTAATCTTATTGTTAAGAGCTAGATAGGGAACCTATCTCACTTGGTACACATCTCAAATGAACGAAGTTCAGCCTGAACTCCAACTAATGAACTACTACAAAGAGGAACACGACAGGGACCTGATCCCTTGGTGTTCTCTAACAGAAGTACAAGTCAACTATACAGATGGAATGCAATTGCAGAAAGTGACTGCATGTAACTGTTCCCGCGACAGTGCAGCAGACAGTGCAGTATAATAACATGGTGAAGGCACCAGATAGTCACCTATACATTTAGTGATATTCTCTCAAGCATTAAAGAGTCGATCCAGCATCGAAGTCACAAGTGCGTCAAGAACAAAAAGACAACTCCACTAAAGGATCAGTTTCACAATGAGTCTATGTTTATCCGTAGTTGAGTTGTAATCTTATTATTTTCTCTTCATTATAATTCCTATCTTGCTTTATTAGAAGTTGTGTTTTAGGAAAACAAAAACCACAAACCTTCTAAGTTTGTGTTGTGACTAGAGTTAGTCATAAGTTAAAGTCTTTGTAACTAGAGAGTGACAAAGTGGCTTGTGGTAAGAGTATCACAAGTTAATTAAGTTGAAGTCTTTTTAATAGAGTCATGAAAAAGTGGCTTGTAATAGTGAGATTAAGAGTTAGTGAAGTTGAAAGCCTACAAATGTAGGTCATGGTTTTTGTCCCCTTGAGTGGGATTTTTCCACGTAAAAATCTTGTGTCTCTTTTACTTACTACTTCATAAGTATTCTCAGTGGAAACTCATAGAGGATCAGGTACTTTATAGTTTGGTGCTCATATAAACTAACATTTACAATTAAGAACAACTAATATATGTCAATTAGAACCGACCTATTCCTAAGCGATTCTATTAAACAAGGTTTAAAGCCTTGAGATTTTGCTATTCAATTCTACCAAACCCTAACCCACTTTTTCAAGTAAAGATAGAGTAAAATGGCATTAGTCAATATTTGCAACCATCAATATTAAATGAAGCATAAGAAATGAATAAACACCAACCAACCATTTATATATTCAATGGTAATCACCCATTTAGGGTCCACAACCTTAGTATATAAAACTAGCTACTCATGCTAGAATCCAAGAACAAAGAAATAAATAAAGCTATAAAGCTAAGTTGATAAGATTCCCTCTTCAAAAGCTTCCAAAATAATGATGTATTCAATGCTCTAAGTGTAGCCTCTTTTTCAGACAAGATGTCCCACAAAACCATAGTTATTCTATTTATAATGGGCTAAAATTTGGTGTCAAAAAGTGACAAAAATAACACTACAGATCACGTATGTGACCGCAGAAAGGGCCGCAGAATAGATTTGCGGCCTGCATATCTGTATTTCCATCAGAGAGTCGCTTGTCCCGTTGTCCAATTTTCCGTCGCAGATCTATTATGCGGTCTGCACATCGATTTCGCAACCGCATTTGGTACCGCATAAGCATTCTCGTAAAAAATCTATTTGCATTTGTGTGGTCATTATGTGGTCCTATCACGCCCCCAAATTCGAGGGGCGCGACCGGCGCTCAACCGAGTAAACCCGACTGAGCAAGCCTATTAGGTTTCGTTCTACCCAAACTAGTTCAAGTATAAATAGGAGATGGACTCCACTATTTATACTTAGTAAGTATTTCATTAACAATTTAAATCACAATTATCAAAATATTACAAGTTTTATAAATCTTTGCCACACATCAATATTTCTACTTTAATTCCAAACACCAAACACCAAACACCACCCACAACCTGTCTACGGAGCCTCTAAACATAACAGAAGAATAATATGGAAATGCCGGCGACAAGGCTCTAGCTATACCTCAAATACAAAGTACATGATGAGAAGATGAACAAAAGATACATGACATGACCCCGGGATAAAGTGGGGCTCACCAATCATGCTAGGAGGAGAATAATACTATCACTGGCCGATGCCGCTCGCTGTGGAACAACCTGTATCATAAAACGATACAGCGCCCCCGGCAAAAGGGACGTTAGTGCCATTGAATAGCACTAGTATGTATAACTAATCACCATCTAATTAAAAAGAACTATCAAACAAGAATAAAGAAATCATAAAGGTAATTCAAAAGCTTTAACAATCACTACATCATCAAATCAAAGAATCATACGACTTTCACATAATTCCCATAGCTTTAGATTGGGCACTAAAAGAATTTTACAATTTTCACATTATATTTCCATAATCTTTAGTTTGGGGCATTCCATACTATTCATCATTTGTTTCCAATACCACCGCTATCATGAGCGGAGTCCGATCTCGACCCGATCAGCTAGGTCACCTCACTCGAGGCATACATTCCAATCATAATATTATCTTTCCTTTTCATTTTCAATATTTATTCATAATACCACCGCTTTCTTGAGCGGAGTCTGATCACGGCCCAATCGACTAAGTCGTCTCCCGGAGACGTTACCATTATTTCATTTACATTTTCCAGTTTAAATCATCAATACATTGCCACCATGTGTATATATATCATGGCGTCCGATCACGGCCCGATCGGCTAAGCTATCTCCCCGAGACGTTACCATTTATTTCATTTATATTTTCCAGTTTCAATCATCAATACATTGCCACTATGTGTATATATATCATGGCGTCTGATCACGGCCCGATCGGCTAAGCCATCTCCTCTAGACGTTACCATTATTTCAATATCACTTTCCACTTTCAATTTTCAATACATTACCACCATGGATGTATAATATGGCATCCGATCACAGCCCGATCGGCTAAGCCGTCTTACAAGACGTTACCTTAATCACAATTTCATTTCATATTTATTTCACATATATCAATTCATAGGCACTTGGGGCCACAATTATCACATCATACTTGGCACTAGGCCATATTTTATAACTCAATCTCCTCTTTCCCATATTTCACATCAATATCAATTCCAACAACATGCCATTTAATTCGAGAAGTCAAATACATATGAGAGGAACCATGAATCCTTGGCATATACCATATCTCAAAAATCATACACAAATTTATTGACAATGGAACTTTAAACACACTGGATTCTTCCATATCAATAGAGAGGATACACCAACCCGTAATAAAAATACATCAAAGGCATAAGAAAATAATTATACCAATTGTTCTTGAATCCTTCTTTTTCAATCATGACATTATACAATTATAATTCAAGTTCTCGGCACATTGGCCACACTCTATTTCCCAAATTCATTTGATTACTTTAAACATTTCTACACATAGAGGATTTCACATAGTTTGGCATAAGATATGCAACTCAATCTCAATTTAAGGTCTTAGCATTTCAATACATGATTCATATTCCTTGCACCCTTTTTAAGTTATCAACAATGGCACCTTGATCATATTGGAATGCATCTTTTACAAATATTGGGTCACAACACCAATTAATGTAAAGTACCAATTACAGCAAGAATCCAAAGTTCAATCTTACCATATTTACACGGTCACTTACTTCACATATATTCTTGCAACACCCAAATCCTTTTGAAATAATGAATACTACATAAATCAAATTCCGGACTTACAATCATACACAGGGACACCATGGGAGCTCAATTTCTAAGAAGAGGGAGTTTTAGCCATACATACCTCATCTAAGCTTTTCTTAAGTTACTACAACGTTCCGAAAATTCTAGCAATTCCAATCTTGTTTGAGACATAACAAAATTGAACAAAAATTAGAAAAGTATTCATGGTTTCAGCTCATTTGAGCATTTTATCAAATACTAGTTGAGCATCTAAATCTCAAATCTCTTTTTTTCAAGGTTTTCCCTCATTCCCCAACCAAATCTTTACTTATTTATGTTAAACAATCTTCTCATAAACCTAAGCTGTACATGCATGAATACATAATAGTATTTCTCCCAAGAATCATACCTCAATATCCCATCTTATACTCCAAACTCGAAATTAAAACCTAAGGTATAGAATCTTACCTCTTAGATGAAGAACTTGTGATTGGGTTCTTTGATTCTGGAAGATTGATACAAGATTGGATGATTTACATGCTTGGTTCCTCCTTCTCTCTCTAGAAATGCTTTCACCTCTCTCAAAAATCAGTATAAAATGACCCCAAATGAAGCCCCAAAGGCTATATATTAAAATGGGATCGGGTTATAAAAATAAGAAAATTAACCCTACGTAACAGGGTCTGCGATCGTAGAATGGACCGCAGATCTAACATGCGAGTCGTATAGTGAATCGCAGAATCACTGCCCAAAACTGGGCTACACTGGCCCAGTCTGCGGTCATATTCGCGATTGCAGATCAAAAATGCGGACCGCATTGTGATTCTGCGATCGCAGATTTGACACAGGATCGCATTTTTTCTAGCCTTCGGTAATCTGATCATAACTTTGTGTAGGAATGTCCAAATGACAAACGGTTTGAAGCGTTGGAAACTAGACTCAAATACCTTTCATATGATAGGTTATTCATAAAATAAAACCTCATAAATATTTAGATAGGCTCGTTCAAAGCGGGGGCTTATGCAAACTCATTTGAAATCTTAGCCTATTTTGAACCTTTCCAATTTTCCTTAGACTTAGGCACCTCTTTGGACCCCAAATTACTTACCACAAGTTTTGCACTTATTTACCAAGTCTAATTGATGTACACCATATTAATAGCATATAAAATTTTATAATAAGCCTACGTGGCACCACAAAATCCTAGTTTACTTAGCGGAATTTTCCGAGGCCTTACAGGTCCGCAAAAGCATTTTGTGATCGCATAATGGACCACAAAATCCACTCTCAAGATTGGCTGGTCTGCTTCACTCAGCAGTTGGTTTGCAGCCCTCACATCACTTTTGCGGTCGCAAACCTGCCGCATTTCTACCCTTCTACGGGTTTTTGCAATATTTTCCTTGTTCTTGGTTCTTCAAGTCTAGTTTGCTGCAAAATACCAAAACTACATAAGAATTGACTTAAAATTCTTTAAAAGATAAGCTACAACCTATGTAATTAGGATCAAACGTGCCTCAATTCTACGGCACATCAATGACTTGGTTATATGCAAAGGGGTTTCAAGGTGTTCTCAAAGGTTTCTACCATGGTTCGAGGTGTATATTTCCTAATTGTGATATCCTCCTAGATGAGATCAAATGGAAGTTTTCTGACTGATCGAATATATATTTTGCTTGGGACTCCGAGATTATAATGAGATTCTTGTACTCTTCACATGATGGCATGATTGATGCTGTGTGTTGTGTGGGATTAAGATTTGTGTGTACAAGTTCACAGTTCAATTTTGAAGGAAAGATCATGAATTCTTAGGCAACATGGACGGTTTCAGATAACTAGGTGAATGATATTACTACTTGGTATTGCTTGATAAGGGTGTGCATTTCAAAAGGCACATTGTGTTTTGACTTGTGAATGCTTTATTGGTATTACAGTACTCACATAGTTGATTGACTGCTGATAATTAGATTTTTTCTATGTGGCACGGGAGAATATAGAAGTATTCCTTATGCGATAATCGTGTATGAGAGATGTGTTAGACATTCGGGTGGTGGAGTTGGGATCAGATATGGTGATTCATGTGTTTTATGGATTTAGAGATCGAGAATTCTTAGAAGCAGATTGTTTCGTGGTTGTGGAATGTGAAGATGTGTACAATCTAAACAGATGATAATATGTGTTATGATTCAGTCATTGTGGACTTTCGGAGGGTTATGTATATATTGTGGGTGGCTACAGTTGATTTGGGATCCATTAGCAGGCCCAATAAGGATGTGTATTTTGCACCAGGACGGATTTGTTGACTTCGCACCGCCGTTGTGAGGGATGTGCCATTGGGTTAGTGTTGAGATTATTCATTTTCTTATATGTTCTATGAGTTACCCTCTTATGTTACAAGGGATTGTGATTAGTTGGTTATATGTATATATGGTTTTGTTCTATTTGGGCCTTATAATGGTATTTGAGCGTGATGGGTATTTGGGTATTGCATAATTGATCGTGCATTGGTTTTTAGCATTGCGTTGTGGCAGTACTTGTTGAGCTTGCAGGGCAGTCTCTCGTTTGAGTCATTTTCATGTTTGAGTACATTTGAATTATTGTGTATTGTGTACGGATCGCACGATTTGTTGCTCTGGGTCGTACTGGTGTTGCATGTCAATAATAATGGTTGTGTTTGATGAGATGAGGTCATTTGAATGAGTGCTATCAGATCTAATTGCGGTATATTTGGAAGGATAATATTGGAAGTCAACTTAGAAATTTCCTATAGATCTTGTCGAATGAGAGGAAGCTCCATTGCTTGTTGATTTTATGAATGGTTATGAGTTCTTCATGTTTCCTTTATCATCGGCAGTGTACGAAGGTTTTAGAACGAGCTTTTGTTTGATATGAGGTTTATTACCGGAATTGAGTTGTTTTGAGCAGCTATTATGATCGGAAATTTTTCTATAGGTATCTGAATTATGTGGTATATCTTGTGATTATGTCTTGGGTTATGGTTATGGCTTGATATAGCTTGTTCAAACTCATACAGGGTGTAGATTGCGAGGTTCGGGTCTTGTAGGAAATTCCGGATACTTGAAATTGGATTCTATAGTCCAGGGCCCAATATTGAAGTATGAACTTCAACATATGGTGTTGTTGGGCCTATATGGAATAGGGTGATGTGGGATCACCCCCGGGTATGTGCATAGTAAGGTTAGACAGTGGATTGATAGCTTTGGAACAACTCTTGGTACGTTCGAGGACGAACGTATGTTTAAGTGAGGGAGAGTGTAACGATTTGACCAGTCATTTTGAATATTTGCATTTCACTCAGCAGTTTGAGGGCATGAGTAGTTTCAAATGATGTATTATGACTTACATGAATCGCCGATTTTGATTTACAGGTTATTCGGAATCGATTTGGAAGGATGAATTTCATGGTTTAAGCTTTTAAGTGGAAGAGTTAACCAAGTTTTACTTTTGTAAATTTAACCTTGGAATGGAATTTTGACTGTTCTGTTACGTCCAGGTAGTGATTTTGGACTAGAGCGTATGCCCATATTTGCTTTTGGATATTCCTAGAAGGATTCGACACTAATTGGCAAAAATAGAAATTTGAAGATTTTGAAAGTTCAAAAGTTTGACCGAGATTTGATTTTAATGATATCGAGTTCGGATTGCGGTTTCAGGAATTTGAATAGCCTCGTTATGTTATTTGGGACTTGTGTGCAAAATTTGAGTCCATTCTGGGTAGATTCGATATGTTTTGGCGTGAGTTTCGGAAATTGAAAGTTCAAAGTTCATTTAAATTTGATTTGAGGTATGATTCGTTGTTTTGATGTTGTTATCTGTGATTTGAGGCCTCGAGAAGGTCCGTGTTGTATTTTGGGACTTGTTGGTACATTTGTACGGAAGTCCTAAGCTGCTGATTTTAGGTGTCAAAGTTCTTCATCGTGATTATAATTAGCTGACCGCGTTCACGTAGAGTTGTTTGAAGGCTGAGAGAAGTTGTTCATCGCGTTCGCGCGTCATCAGGCGTGTTCACGTAAATTTCTACATATTGTACATCACGTTTGTGTAGGTCGCTATAGATTGTACATCGTGTTCATGCATTTATTCACGCGTTTGTGTAGTGCATGACTGAGCTGGGCAATCGATGGCCTATTCTTCGCATTCGCGGCCCTTCTACCGCGTTCGCGTAGTTCTATCTTCTGTGTGTATTGCATTTGTGATGAGATTGAAACACACACTAAAATATGCTCGCTAGTCGAATATAGTATAGAAAATTATCGTATCCACAATGATTGTATTTAAATAGTGTTTTCGTAGCTTCTAGTCTTATCGCTATTCAAGATGATCATCAATTTGGAGTTGTGTGAATTAAAACTAAAATTAACTAAGAATCTAAACTATTGGCTAATGACAATCAACGCAAGTAATAATCAAAGGAAGATATCAATTAGGAGAAGATAAGGATGATAGGATAGGTGCAGGACAAATGTTTGAGATTTAACTCTAGATAATTCATTTAAAACGTTCAAGCGAGTCTCTCGAATTTACTTGGTTATTAGTTCAATTGATTAGTAAAAACTCCTCTCTCGATTAAGTCCCAACCTTATAAGATGACCAATTTTAAGCACATGAAGATATGCAATAATTCTTAGTGGATTGGTCTTTAGGAGAACCTCTCTCGATTATCCTCCTAACTAAGTTTAATCAACAATTCAACTAGCGTCTTCCTATTAGTAAAAAGAATTAATGACTTCAACCAGCAAGATAATGCAAAACATCACAAATTATGCCTCTTTTGATTACATAAACATGTGAATATATATGCAACAATAAAAACACCCAAAATGATTCAATACATAAAACTAGAGTTAATATCCACAAACAATTCCCAAAACACCAAATCCATCCATCCCTGGGAAATAATTACTCCATGGATATGGAAAACTTCATCACAATTAAGTTTAAGTCAAAGGAAAACATAAACCCTTTTCTTGAGTGAGGATGAATGGTGAAATCCCTGTGCTCTTGCATCTCCAACTTCTCCTTAGCTCCTTAGGTCTTAGATATGTCAAAAGTCCCAAAAATACCATTTTTTCATGTATATATACCAAGTAGGGTTGGTCCCAAATGAATACACCTTCTCCTACGTGAAAAAGGATACTTTTTCGGAGTTGGACGTGCGCGTCCACGCACCTAGAAGTGTGGTCGCGCACATTTCACACGGTTCTGCCCCGTATGCGCGGCCAATGTGCGGACGCGAACTTTTCACTCTGTTCTGTTGGGAATTTAAAAACAGGTAAAACATAAAAGTTGTATCCCTTTAAATTAGATTTCCAACAATATATTATGGAGCCCATACGGAGTTCCGAGTAGAAAATTATGTTCATTTTACTGGACACTGCACAATATGCCTACTCGATTCTTCGTTTCATTCCACTATCATCCGTTGATCCCCGAACACGATCCCGGCTTAATTCTATGGGATTTTACTCAGACTTCAAACTCCAAATAACTTTAATTTATTTCATAATATCTACATATATCATAATCACTCCTATAGGGTATAAAATAAATAATTAGTGCAAAACACTAGCGATTAAAGCTCAAACTCAACTAAAATGCATTAAATTGGAAGGTAATAATCGACTAAAACATGAGATTATAGCCTACCATCAACATCCCACACTTAAACTATTTCTCGCCCTGGAGCAATCAAACCGCACTTTTTATAGACACAACCTTACTAAGCAACTCTCTTAATTCATCACACCAAAAATATTTCAAATAGATTAAGCACAATAGTGTAATATCTTCACCTCAAGAATTGACTCACAAGCACCACACATTATTCACAACTCACTCAATTACTCCAATATAGAGGTCAATGACATTACCTTTCCTTCATGAATCATGTACCCTCACACAATAAAAGAGAGTAGTTCCACACAATAAAACTTAAGAACAATCAGAAATACAATATAGAAAGAATTCACTCACTCTCAAAAATATCATTCATATGCCACAAAAGATGGACCATAGGCTTGCCCGTAGTGTACTACTCTACTAATTGATCTCATCAGTCAAGGATCAAGTAGGATTTTTAACTGGTTGTAATGTAGGCTGCGGGACGGATATGATGCATTTAGATATAAGAGTGACTACACCTCCCTAAGCACTTTAATACATACACTTTAACATTCAAAACCTTTCAAACCATACTCCACTTTGACGTTAATATACAATTAACTCCCTTATTCTTTAAGAACAAATACAATAAGAGTCACCACTATCAAAGAATATTTTGCACAACAATACAACTATAGTTTTTCTTTCTTTCTCAATTCAAGTGGCTCTTACTTTTTCAAAATATTGCACCTTCTCCTTATTTCATTAGTTCCACTGAAAAGCCAAACCACCCCACACTTCAACCTTTACAAAATTCATAGCAATTCTAAGTGCTCATAAGAGGTATAAAGTTTCAAATAGATGGTCCATTCCAACAAATGGGTAAGGCTTGTAATGTGGTTGCCAAAGAAATAGAATTATAGGCCTCGAGAAGGTCCGTGTTGTATTTTGGGACTTGTTGGTATATTTGTAAAAGGTCCTAAGCTGCTGATTTTAGGTGTCAAAGTTCTTCATCGTGATCGTGATTAGGTGACTGCGTTCGCGTAGATTTGTTTGAAGGCTGGGAGAAGTTGTTCATCGCGTTCACGCGTCATCAGGCACGTTCACGTAAATTTCTACATATTGTACATCGCGTTTGTGTAGGTCGCTATAGATTGTACATCGTGTTCATGCATTTATTCACGCGTACGCGTAGTGCATGGCTGAGCTGGGCAGTCGATGGCCTATTCTTCGCATTCGCAGCCCTTCTACCGCGTTCGCGTAGTTCTATCTTCTGTGTGTATCGCATTTGTGATGAGATTGAAACACACACTAAAATATGCTCGCTAGTCGAATATAGTATAGAAAATTATCGTATCCACAATGATTGTATTTAAATAGTGTTTTCGTAGCTTCTAGTTTATCGCTATTCAAGATGATCATCAATTTGGAGTTGTGTGAATTAAAACTAAAATTAACTAAGAATCTAAACTATTGGCTAATGACAATCAATGCAAGTAATAATCAAAGGAAGATATCAATTAGGAGAAGATAGGGTTGATAGGATAGGTGCAAGACAAATCTTTGAGATTTAACTCTAGATAATTCATTTATAACGTTCAAGCGAGTCTCTCAAATTTACTTGGTTATTAGTTCAATTGATTAGTAGAAACTCCTCTCTTAATTAAGTCCCAACCTTACAAGATGAACCAATTTTAAGCACATGAAGATATGCAATAATTCGTAGTGGATTGGTCTTTAGGAGAACCTCTCTCGATTATCCTCCTAACTAAGTTTAATCAATAATTCAACTAGCGTCTTCCGATTAGTAAAATAATTAATGACTTCAACCAGCAAGATAATGCAAAACATCACAAATTATGCCTCTTTTGATTACATAAACATGTGAATATATATGCAACAATAAAAACACCCAAAATGATTCAATACATAAAACTAGAGTTAATATCCACAAACAATTCCCAAAACACCAAATCTATCAATCCCTGAGGAATAATTACTCCATGGATATGGAAAACTTCATCACAATTAAATTTAAGTCAAAGGAAAACATAAACCCTTTTCTTGAGTGAGGATGAATGGTGAAATCCCTGTGCTCTTGCTTCTCCAACTTCTCCTTAGCTTCCTTAGGTCTTAGATATGTCAAAAGTCCCAAAAATACCATTTTTCCATGTATATATACCAAGTAGGGTCGGTCCCAAATGAATACACCTTCTCCTACGTGAAAAAGGACACTTTTCCGGAGTTGGACGTGCGCGGCCACGCACCTAGAAGTGTGGCCGCGCACATTTCACACGGTTCTGCCCCGTATGCGCGGCCAATGCGCGGCCGCGAACTTTTCACTCTGTTTTGTCGGAAATTTAAAAACAGGTAAAACATGAAAGTTGTATCCCTTTAAATTAGATTTCCAACAATATATTGTGGAGCCCATACGGAGTTCCGAGCATAAAATTATGTTCATTTTACTGGACACTGCACAATATGCCTACTCGATTCTTCGTTTCATTCCACTATCATCCGTTGATCCCCGAACACGATCCCGGCTTAATTATTTGGGATTTTACTCAGACTTCAAAGCTCCAAATAACTTTAATTTATTCCATAATATCTACATATATCGGAATCACTCCTACAGGGCATAAAATACACAATTAGTGCAAAACACTAGCGATTAAAGCTCAAACTCAACTAAAATGCATTAAATTGGAAGGTAATAATCGACTAAAACATGAGATTATAGCCTACCATCAACATCCCACACTTAAACTATTTCTCGCCCTGGAGCAATCAAACCACACTTTTTATAGACACAACCTTACTAAGCAACTCTCTTATTTCATCACACCAAGAATATTTCAAATAGATTAAGCACAGTAGTGTAACATTTTCACCTCAAGAATTGACTTACAAGCACCACACATTATTCACAATTCACTCACTTACTCCAATGTAGAGATCAATGACATTACCTTTCCTTCATGAATCATGTACCCTCACACAATAAAAGAGAGTAGTTCCACACAATAAAACTTAAGAACAATCAGAAACACAAGATAGAAAGAATTCACTCACTCTCAAAAATATCATTCATATGCCACAAAATATGGACCATAGGCTTGCCCGCAGTGTACTACTCTACTAATTGATCTCATCGTTCAAGGATCAAGTAGGATTTTTAACTGGTTGTAATGTAGGCTGCGGGACGGATATGATGCATTTAGATATAAGAGTGACTACACCTCCCTAAGCACTTTAATACATACACTTTAACATTCAAAACCTTTCAAACCATACTCCACTTTGACGTTAATATACAATTAACTCCCTTATTCTTTAATAACAAATACAACAAGAGTCACCACTATCAAAGAATATTTTTCACAACAATACAACTATAGTTTTTCTTTCTTTCTCAATTCAAGTGGCTCTTACTTTTTCAAAACATTGCACCTTCTCCTTATTTCATTAGTTCCACTGAAAAGCCAAACCACCCCACACTTCAACCTTTACAAAATTCATAGCAATTCTAAGTGCTCATAAGAGGTATAAAGGTTCAAATAGATGGTCCATTCCAACAAATGGGTAAGGCTTGTAATGTGGTTGCCAAAGAAATAGAATTATAGGCTCAAAGGAGTTAACTAAGATTAATATCAATTAGGTGGGTAAAAACAACTAGTTGGCTTAACAAAGAAATGACTTTATCACTTCCAAGACAGATTAAAACTACTATTTCGCCTTGCAAATGCACGGGCAAAGTTCTAGACATCAAATGCAATGCATAGAACACAACAAAAATCTCACACACACATATGTCAAATATACTCAAGATTGGATTCATCAAGACACTTTAGTCAAAGCAGTTAAGCAAAGTTAAGATCATACAATTTAAGGTGCTTCTACAAGTGTCAAAAACTTAGCCTAAGTGTCACAGCTAAAGCACTCACTATTTTTAAAGTATAACAAAGTCAAGAGATATTGCTTCTAATTCAAATCATAGCACAATGTTTCTTATTTCTAACAAAAATAAAAACTAACTGCAACCGGTTCAAACAAAAACCCATGGAAAAGAACCGCGACACAAAAAAACCAAGGGGGAATGAATACACTACCTAATAAAAGAAAATATTTTTTGTCTTTTTCTTTTAACTTTAAATCCCTCAAGAAACCCGTCGAATGGTGTCCATCATCGGAAAAAATCAAAAATTTTAAATTTTTTATGGTTTTTCAATTTTCTATGTATCTCTACTACTAAAATTAACAAAAAAATAAAACTAAAACTAACATGCATACAGCATAAAAATATATCCGCCACCCCCACAATTTAAGTTGTGGCATGTCCCCATGACACACAATTAAAAAGCATAAGGTAAATATGAAACTTCCCTGCATTTTCTTCTTTTCCGAGAACTTATGAACACCCTAAATTGTGAATTCGTTCCTCATTTTTGCTCATTGGGATTCTTTATAGAGCTTATTAAGTCCAATGCTTCTAAGGATACCTGCAAGACCCGCTCTTTTCTTTCTTTCCTGTCCTCATCTTGAGTGGTGAATTGCTCGTTCATGATCATCCTCAACTTGTTCCTGCATTCTTTCACAGGATCAATCCATACATATTCATGTAAATCCCTAAAAATAAAATCTACATGATTAAGGTTAGAATAAGAAAACAAGGACGAAAGGTCAAGTGAATATTCATCTGGTATGTCCAAGACCATTTGTTTCTCATTCTCTTCTACCACTTGTTGCAAATGTGGAAAGGTGGATGGGGGTTTGACCTCTTCTTCCGTTGCTTCACACTCAACCACAGCCTTATTTTCGATCATCTCAGTTGAATCTGAGTCATCTTAAACAGTGAAAAGCTCTCTCTGTATATGCTCATCCTCTTGGGTAGGCTCATTCTCACAGGGTATCTCCTCCATATAATCACCATTACAATGCAATGAGCTTCCTGACAATGTACTTATAATTTGACTTTCTTGCATTGTTAGATTGTTCATGGCTTCATAATCTTGTGTAAATTTCTCTACCGGCTTATTTATGAACTTATAAACAAGCTCTTCCAAACTATCATTCTCTCCTTGAGGTGGTTGTCTCACTTCGCTTTCACTATAATAAGGGTATTCATCCAAACTAGAGGCAAGATCGTCCCCATATGAATTCTCATACCTGTACGAACTAGAAACAGAGTGACGCTATTCAAAATACGAACCATAGGAAGAATACATACCTACTTGACAGTCAACCCATAGACAATTTCCACCGCATGTAGACCGCTGATAATATTTAGCCGCTAACTCTTCAACTGCTTTCTTAGGCTGGTTGTACCCCTTCTTCACAGCATTTAGAGTCCAATATCTATAGTATTTTCTCCGACTTTTTAGGTACTACAAAATAAATCTTGAAAAGAAATTAACTAATAGATTAAATAAAATAGAAAAGAAAAGAGAAAACAAAAGCTAAAACCTAATTCCTGAAATAGCACTACAAACTATTTCACACACTGTTGATTGCCAATCTCCGGCAACGATGCCAAAATTTGATGAGCTTGAAACACACACTAAAATATGCTCGCTGGTTGAATATAGTATAGAAAATAATCGTATCCACGGTGATTGGATTTAAACAGTATATTCGTAGCTTCTAGTCTTATCGATATTCAAGATGATCAACAATTTTGGAGTTGTGTGAATTAAAACTAAAATTAACTAAGAATTTAAACTATTGGGTAATGACAATCAACGAAAGTAATAATCGAAGGAAGTTATTAATTGAGAGAAGATAGGGTTGTTAGGATAGGTGCAATACAAATATTTAGAATTTAACTCTAGATAATTCACTTCGAATGTTCAAGTGAATCTCCCAAATTCACTTGGGTATTAGTTCAATTGATTAGTAGAAACATCTCTATAGATTAAGTTTCAACCTCACAAGATGAACCAATTTTAAACACATGAATATATGCAAGAATTCATAGAGGATTGGTCTTTAGGAGAACCTCTCTCGATTATCCTCCTAATTGAGTTTAATAAACAATTCAACTAGCCTCTTCCGATTACTAAGAAAAATTAATGACTTTAACCAGCAAAATAATGCAAAACATTACAAATTATGCCTATTTCGATTACATATATATATATATATATATGCAACAATAAAATACCCTCCACAAACAATTCTCAAAACACCAAATCCATCAATCCCTAAGGAAGAATTACTCTATGGATATGGAGAAATTCATCACAATTAAGTATAAGTCAAAGGAAAACATAAAATATTCAAACCCTTGTCTTGAGTAAGGATGAATGGTGAAATCCTTGTGCTCTTGCTTCTCTAATCCTTAACCTCCTTAGGTCTTAAATATGTCAAAAGTCCCAAAAATACCATTTTTCCATGTATATATACCAAGAATGGTCGGGCTCAAACGAATACACCTTCTTCTACACAAAAAAAGGACACTTTTATAGAGTTGAAGTGCACGGCTACGCACCTAGAAGAGTGTCCGCGCACTTTTTACACTGTTCTTCCCCAAATGCGCGTCCAGTGCGTGACCTCGAACTTTTCACCATGTTATGTTGGGAATTTTAAACAACGTAAAACTTGTAAGTTGTATACCTTTGAATTAGCTTTTCAACAATATATTATGGAGTCCAAATAGAGTTCCGAACAAATGCTCGATTCTGCATTTCATTTCACCATCATCGTTTGATCCCCAAACGATCCCAGCTTAATTACTTGGGCTTTTACTCAGACTTCAAAGCTTTAAATCACTTAAATTCATTCCATAACATCTACATATCTCGAAATCAGTCCTACAAGGCATAAAACACATAATTATTATAAAATACTAGCGATTAAAGCTCAAACTCAACTAAAGTGCAATAAATTGGAAGGTAATAATCGACTAAACATGGGATTATAGCCTACAATCAGTTTGCGAGGCTTGTGCCGTGAATGGGTAGAGTATTTTGGGGGCCTATCATTTTTGTTCATTGCGAATGCGATGGATTTCTCGTGTTCGCGTAAGAGGAATGCCTGGGCAGATTTTAAGTACTCTATTTCGGGGGTTTCATCCATTTTAGCATATTTGGAGCTATGGAGCTCGGATTCAAGCGATTTTCGAGGCGATTTTTACCATGTGAATTGGGGTAAGTGTTCTCTACTCGGTTTTGGTTATATCACATGAATCTATCTTCGATTTTGGTAATTGGTTGATGAATTTTTAAAGAGAAAATTGGGGTTTTTGTTTATAACTTCATAAAGTGAATTTTCGAGCTTTGAACATTGATTCGAAGTCCGATTTGAGTAAAACTAGTATGGTTGGGCTCATAATTCAATGGGTTATCGGATTTTGTGAGTTTTGTCGAGTTCTGAAATGCGAGCCACGGTTGGACATTTGGGATGATTTTTGGGATTTGATTAAAGATTCAATCTTTATTGATTGGGTTTGTTTCCTTTGGCATTATTTAATGTATTTGAGTTTCTTTTGACTAGTTTTGAGCTGTTCGAAGGTCGATACGCACGAGATAGCATTTTTGGAGCATCATTTGGCTTGCTCGATATTGGATTTGGCTTGTTCGAGGTAAATAACACGTCTAAACTTGGTGTTGAGGGTATGAAACCCCGAATTATGTGTTATATGTTTTTTGTTGAGGTGATGCACATGATAGATGATGGGCATGTGGGTGTGCGTCGTGTGAATTGTGGATCCATTATTCCTGTGGTACTGTGTAGTTACCTGATCTTATCTGTAACCATGAATTCTCTACATACTAGAGCTATTGAGCTGTGATCCATGTTAGAAACCATGTCGAGGCTACATGTTTATTCTGTTGGGACCCTTTAAGGTCCTATTGCTATTGAATTATTTGTTTAAACTACAATTTCATACTCAGTCATGTTCATTCTTTTCATATCATAAATTAGTCTCTGCTGTTATTTATTGATATATCATATTATCATTTTTAGGCTAGTTTCATGACATTGTGAGCCCGAGAGACTGGAGAGTTTGATGATTGAGTGAGGCCGAGGGCTTGATTATGAAGTTATTGATACTATAGTACGTGATTTGTCCGTGCAGCACGTGAGTCGTCCGTGCGGATCCAGATATTGATACTATAGAACATGAGTTATCCGTGCGGATTATGGCACTTGGGTTGAAGGAGCCCCTCCAGAATCTATATACAATCCCAGTAAGCACGGTTGATTTATATTGAGGGATATATCTTCCATGGTTATACATCTTGCCCGAAGCATTTATATTTGGGGATGGATCTTCCCTGGGATGCATTGGCTTTATACAGTACTGAATGACTGACTGTCAGTTGCTATGTATATATTCGGGATAGATATTCCCCTGGCTAGATTGACCATATACAGTACTGAGTTACTGAGCATGTCGAGTGGTTGAACATGAAGAGTGGAAAGTGTGAGACAGTGAGATTGAATACTTTGAGAGTGTGAGTGTTCATCTCTGAGATAAATCGCATTTGACATGCACACTTGGCATACAGGCATAGAGATGTATTTTTCTCATGTTGTACGGCATCACGACATTCATGACTCCTCACACATATTGACATATAGGCATAGAGATGTATTTTCCTCATGCCATTTAAAAATGAAACACTTACATGTTGAAGGATTTGGGAAAAATTACAATTTTCAAACTTTCTCATAATTTTGGTGATTTTGGTAAAAGATTTGGGTTTTTACTGATATACTTAAAAAGAAGACTTATTTTCTGGAACTGTGAATGAGCTGAACATTCTATCTTTGAGCTACTTCTTTTATTACTTCCATTATTTTTTTATGAACTATTTTTGCTACTGGTGTTGGACTCTGACCTATGTCCCAGCTCGGTCGGTTGTGCTCATAATACACTTTGCACCTTGCGTGCAGATGTGAATGTTGATATTGTTGTGATCGACGGGAGTTGGATTTGAAGAGGTAAATGCATTCCAGTTGTATTTGCCTCTTGTTCATGGTAGCCTTAGATTTATAAAAATCTATTTATCTATATTCTGAACAGATGATGTATTTATTTCATACCAGCTTTGTAAATTCTAATCTTAAAAGCTCATAATTTGTACTACCAGTCATTGAGAAATATTTAAGATTCAGATATTTTCTTTTACTTATTGTCTTATTAAATTTCAATGGAATCGGATAGTTGATAACTGGCTTACCTAGTGGGTTGAGTTAGGTACCATCACGACTAGTTGGATTTTGGTCGTGATAGTTGACCTTGTTCTTCAGGCGGGCTCCTGGTACTTCTGACTTGAACTGGAAATTGAAAGTCCGCCATGTTCTTCTGGTGGGCTCCTGGTACTTTTGAATTGAACCGGAAATTGACAGTTGACCGTGTTCTTCAGATGGGCTCTTGGTACTTCTGACTTGAACTTGAAATAAGCTTGAATTTGAAGTAGGCTTGCTCTTGTAAACCTGCATTTTCAGGTGAGCTTCTGATTTTTGAACTCTGAAATTGAAAGTTGACCTTGTTCTTCAGGCGGGATCCTACTGCTTGAACTTGAAAGAAACTGAAAGTTGGCCCTTTTCTTCTGGCAAACTCCTAGTGCTTCTCTGATTTAAACTTAAAATCAATTTTTGAAATATTGACCCTCGTTCTCCAAGTGGGTGCCTGCAATCAAAACAAACAAAATGAACAAATATTTCTGCCCTAGTTTGCACTAGGAAGATTTGTAAGTTGATAGCAAAACTGTAAATCACATATGCTATTGATGAAGGATGTAATGATGAGAATAAAACTAAAAACCCGACTAGGATGTGCACCTCCAGTGAGTAAAACTAAGAAACTTAGATTGGAAGTGCGTCTCCTAAGATTAAAACTGATAAACTTAGATTAGGAAGTGTATCTCCTAAAAAGTATAACATGAATGATCCAAACTAGGAAGTGCGTCTCCTCGGGGTGAAACTTCAGTGACTCAAACTAGGAAGTGCACCTCCTAGGGGTGAAACTTGTAGCCTCAATTTAGGACGTGTGTCTCCTAAAACGTATAACCTGAAAGACCCAGACTAGGAAATGCATCTCCTAGGGGTAAAATCTCAATTTAGGAAGTGCGTCACCTAAAAATTTAACCCAAATAAACCAAACTAGGAAGTGTGTCTCCTAGGGGTGAAAATTGAATGACTCAAAATAGGAATTGCATCTACTAGGAGTGAAACTTGTAATCTAAAATTAGGAAGTGCATCTCCTAAAAATAAATCAAAAAAACCTCGACTAGGAAGTGCGCCTCCTAGGGGTAAACTTTAAATTTATGAAGTGTGTCTCCTAAAAAGCATGACATGAATGACCCAAACTAGGAAGTACATCTCCCAGGGATGAAACTTGAATGACTCAAACTAGGAAGTGCGTCTCCTAGGTTTGAAACTTTAACAACCTAAACTAGGAAGTACATCTCCTAGGGGTGAAACTTAAATGACTCAAATTAGGAAGTGCATCTCCCAGAGATGAACTTAAATGACCAAAACTAGGAAGTGTATCGCCTAGGAGTGAAATATAAATTTTTAGGAAGTGCGGCTCCTAAAAAGTATAACCTGAAAGACCCAGACTAAAAGTGCGTCTCCTAGGATGTGCGTCTCCTAAACGTGTATCTTGAAAGACTTAAGGCGGGACCCCTGAACTCAAGTAAAGCTAAAAAATAACAACTTAAGAAAACTATAAACTGACCCTATTCTCCAGGCGGGACCCCTTAACTTAAGAAAAGCTAAAGTCTAACAACTTAAGAAAACTAAAAACTGGCCCTATTCTCTAGGGGGACCCCTGAACTCAAGGAAAGCTAAAGATTAATAACTTAAGAAAATTAAAATTTGATCCTATTCTTCAGGAGGGACCCCTAAACTTCAGGAAAGCTAAAGATTCCTCTCAACTAGGGATATGCATCGGAGGTATGGTTCTTCTAGACTAGGAAAAATGCCTAGGAGGTATGATCTTCTCAATAGCCTCTGCATCGGTAGAACTGGGGCATTACTCCTGAAAAATTCAAGCTTCTAAGCTTTGATATGAGCATAGCCTTCATCTCTGTTTACACACAGTAAACTTATGAGTTTAAAACATGTTGTTTAGTTTGTGGACTTGACTTCGAGGGCTATATCTCTTGCACTTGTAATGATCAACTTTGACTTCGGCTTGGAGAATAGTGATTGTTATAGGCCAACTACTTTTATGGACAACCCTTATCACAAGAAATATTCCTTATTCGCTCAAATCCAATACCTTATACCCGATGCATTGCCCTCATATTCTAACAATTCATCGAATATTTGAATTTTACATGAATCCCAAAGAACATCTATTGTCATCAATTCAGTGCACACATTATTCTCCCATGTCTTATGCCATTTTGATTTGCTTGTCAAACTCTGCTTTGTGTAATTAAAAAGCTGGTAGCAGATTTTGAAGTCATTTCTCACTTGTTTCGACAAAAATAGACTCAAAAGGGACTCAAACGAAACAAGAGGAATAAATTAAGGAGAAGGACTAGAAGAGATGGTATTTAACAAGAACATTTCTTATCCAGGAAAAAGAACAAAGTAGAAACTAATTTGATTTGAAGGCCAACTCCAATGATCATGACATGTATTTTGGATTAAGCAGCTTGATCTTTCAAGCAAGTCTAAGCTTCAACTCTTGTCATACCTTGAAGCTGTGAAACTGGATTTCAATGCTCCAGTTGTCCTGTATGATTCACAATCCTCAGTCGACTTGTAGTGCCCTGAGGGATTTTCACCATCAAACTTCTCTCATTTTTGTTCTTTCTCTCAACTCATCATCGCCTTATGGTGCCCGTGAGGGTTTTCATTGATAAGACTCTCTCATTTTTATCATTTTCTTTCAAGGTATTACCCATGATACAAGAAGATCATACATTTACCACACACTAGACTTGGCATCCTCAAAGATTAGTCAAAAGGTCTCTCTTTGAACCGAAATATAAGCTTTTGGATAGGGTTAAAAGAAAGGATGTTACAAAGGCTCAAAACAACTAAAATGAAACGGGGTTTAACTTACAACTTTTGGAATCAGATCTATTTAAAAACCTAAAACTTATGCCTCAATTTCTTTGAGTCTGGAAAATTTTGGATTTTTATTTTGTTGGGACCGAACCTCAGAGTAAGGCTGCCTACATATCCTTTATAGATATTAGGTCGAACGTAGGTCCTAGCACAGTTCGTTTTGTTTTTCCCTTTTTTCTTTTTTTTTTCCTCTCTGTTTTTTCTTCTTTTTTCTTTCCTTTTCTCTTTTTTTCTATTTTCTAACTTTATTTATGATTCCAAAAAAGAGATATAAAAGAAAATAAATTAAGGCTCAAAAGGGGTAGCAAAAGATAAAGTATTTTGGTAACTAAATAGAGTTCCTTCGCCATATCAACCTTGAACATGCCAAGTACAAAATATGCAAATTAAGTGGTCAAAGAAATCATACATAATATCTCTTGATGGTATTAACACAAACAAAAAGTCCCAGTGAAAAATACCTTTGTCCTAATGAATGTCCCTTACAAGTTCAGAGCAAAATTGACCCAACCTTATCTTGATGTGGAAGGATGTATTTCAACACCGACTAGTCTAACTCAAATTTCTTGAGAAACATATCCTTGTTGTATACTCTTATAAACCTCTTGACTTCTCAAACTAACCTCCTCAATTTCACTCAATTCAAGCATCGAGTTATCTTGGAACACATGAATCTTTACTTGTTTCCTCAAATGCATCTTCTTTATCGTATTCAAAACTGTGTTTCCTTATCCCAGGATTAGACTAGCATTCAAGATCTGGCTAAAAACTCTGCATGCATGTCATGTCACTAGAACTGGACTGAATAGAACTATATACAAGAAAAAAAACTAAACAAACAGACTATGAATAACAGAAGAAGAATCTCATTTGACTAAAGGATAGAAGGATTTGAACATAAGCAGAATAAAGTCTAGGTCAAAACCCTGAAATAACCTAGATGACAAACCTAAAGACACGAAACAAACTAACAAGACTCATCAATAATAACAAGAATAAGGGGATAGAAGGATTTTGATCACCAAAACAAACATGATAAAATCTAGGTTACAACCCCGAAATAACCTAGATAGTAGAAAAGGCGACAAAATAAGCTACCGAAACTCCTTCCTAACGAGGAAAGAATGTGTTTTCCAGTTATCAAGCTTGGGATCATAGCCACTAAATTTCACATAAAAATTATTAAGGCATTCGCCAATTTCAATCACATCATCCTCAGCAAGTGACTTATTGATTCCTTTGACCAACCCCTCCTCAGCACTGACTGTTAGATTCAAGACTGATAGCATGAGGGATTTTGCAGTAAAGGACTCACCAAAGGACTTGGAAGAATTCTGATATTCTTTGCCATCACAAACCATCCTAGTAATATGAGCGGGATATGAGGTAGTTTGGATGGTAGAGCATGGAAAGGTTGAGAGGAGCTGCTTGGGTAGTTATGGTAAGGGGTAAAGCTTGGTGTATGTTATGGGGAGAGAGTATCAGTAGGAATCTGGGTTTGTGACAGTGTGGGACGGTGAGGAGGCTTTCACTATTGTTAGTGGGAAATGAGGGTGGAGGATCCCCACTAATCCAGGCTTGGTACATTTCGACCATCTATCGTTTCAACTTAGGACCTCTTCTTTCAACTCAGATTCTGATTCAACAATCTTCTTAGATGGATCAACTACACATGTGTCCAAGTCCTTGCTAGCCATGGCTACCTTACTCTTTGACCTTGTGTTGTACGGATGACTCGCTCGAATATCATAAACTAACCACCTTCCTTTATGATAACAATGAAAGTAACAAAGATGAGCAAAACCGAGCCAACATGTTAGCGTTAGGTCATTTATCAGATAAAATATCACATTATGTGCAATGCACCTAGCAATAACTAACGGTTCTAGAATTACTTTGAGGGTCACAAGGTCACTTGGCATCATCCCAATTTATGCTCATTTCAATCTTCTCTTTTCTTTCTTTTCTAGCACTTCTTGGCTCGCGTATTTTCCTTCCTCTCTTTTTCTTTCTAATTATCACTCTTTTCTTTCTCTCACCCCTCACATCCCAAAATTTTATCTTTTTTCCCTTTAATATTAAAAATGATAGGATCAAACCCGATGTAGGTTTCACACATATCACATTCCACATGAATCAGACCAAGTGTAGTTCTGGAAAAGTGATGGACAGAATCAACTAAGAACAAAATATTTTGGATTTTCATTTATAACTTTTTTTTTGTATTCATAAAAAAATGGGAAGTATGATGACAAGAGACTCGACAGACTCAGCTAGACTATGACATATTCTGCCACCGCCTAAAAGACTCAATACTACTGGGCAAGATTAGAAAGCAAAAGAAAACATGAAAACATACTCAAAAATATAAAAAGTCTCCTCAAACAGCTCTTGAAGGCAACGATCTTGGCTCGGATGGTCCTAGGGTGTCTGTCATGCTCAAGTTCTGGTAAGTGGATCCAAACCTGAATGATAAGGATATGTCCAAATAAAGTTAGTGACTCAAGACACTATATGAGCCACAACACTTCCTATTGGACACATGCGAGACACGATTGAGGCCTACTAAACAAAGGTGACCTCCAAGACATGGAATAATATCTCATAAAGGCCTACACGGCCTCAAAATCTTAGGAATCGTGGTTCTCAAAACTACTTTGCAAAATGAACCTACTTTACAGAAATGGCCTATGAAGTCAAAAATGGCTAAGCGTGCAAATTCAACAGGAATGGACCTTAAACTGAGAGGACACCTTGTTGTGGACATAGAACTCTAAGACATGGATTAATAAACTTTTTTTTGCGAAAATAGTCGTATTTTGCAAAAATGATTCGTGTGGCCAAACGTGGCTAGGCATGCAAGATTTGACTACAGCCTCCGAAGCCAAAAACTTGAGGCTCACTAGGAAGACTAGACCCTATGTGGGTTGCCTACGTATCCCGTACTGAAAAACGAGAATCACGTTCGCATAGTTCGTGAGGATTAGCCAAAATTGAAAAGACTTGCAAAAGGGTCAATTAGACTTCAAAAATGAGTTGCTTCTTTTTTTATTTTTGTAAAAATGTTATGAAGGTGTAAAATATTTTTGGAAATTTTCCCTTTTTTTTGGGAAAGAACTATGAAAGAAAAATGTGAGTGGGCCCTACTTGCTTCATTCTATATTTAACCCCCTTTTCTTCTTACTCGTACCCAAGAAACATTGGTCCGCCAAATGACCATTCACCCTTAAAAAATGAAGCATATGGCACATAGGGACGATTAGATACCTTTTGGGCCACGGGCCCACTTTGGCATGATTTGGATAGGCCTCCTACAAAGGGATACAGTGTTTGAGACCGAACCATGCTAGGTCTAAATGACGTGATGCAAATAAGTATGACCGAAACGCTCACATGCATTTGAGATTCACTAGACAAGGCAATCCGGGCGGCACGTGGTTGATGGTGACTGCTCTAACTGTCCGCTCACTCCATGCTCCCACGCCACCCTCTAAAGATACGGGTGACTCATGATATGTCCGTATATGCTCAAACATACTACGGAAAACTTGTTGCAGAAAGAAGACATATGGTTATTCACATGACATAGCTATAATGCAATAAAACATAAAGGAAAACTGTAGACATACAAACAACTAGCAAATAATAAAGTAAAAATAAAATAAAAAGAAAATAAAGAACAAAACACCTCAACCGAATATTCTAAAAAGCCAACTAGATCAAAGTAATAGCTCGAGCCTGCAACTCCCTAGCAGAGTCGCCAAAGCTGTCACACTCTTTTTTTTACCTCAACTCTCTTTTAAAAGTATATAAAAGTGATTTAAAAGCTCTAAAAGGTTTTCTATTTGAAAGTGATAAAATTTGTGTTTCAAATGACTTTTTTCAGAGTCACCACTCGATATTTGATTTTGGTGTGCCAAGTCACTGTTTTAAAAAAAATGGTTTTTTCCTTTAAACACAATTAGCCTCTAAAATAAAGTCTGCACCAGAAATTCCGAGTAAGGGGGTTCATTTGACTCGGGGGAGAAGGTGTTAGGCATCCCCTGAGTCCTGTAACTAGTATGGTTGCATACTTCATCTAGTTGGCTTTAAAGAATATCCAAGCTGAGGCAAAAACATACCAAAGAAAAATAAACACACAAGAGACTCGAGGTTGTCCCCACCTAAATAAAAAAAGATAAAAATACTAAAAGTCTATATTATGCTCATCCACGAAGTCCATCACGACCTCCAATTACATTCACTACGGGGCATGCCTCGGATAAAATATATACAAGTTTTTGGGGCATTCCCCTGGTAATATAATTGACTAAAGAGACAACCTCTACCGCTAAAAATAAATAAAGCGTCCTAATATTTGCCGACCCTTTGTAGTCGGCCAAAGCATACTCCTAACGTCACAAACAAGTAAATAAAATTAAACGAGAACATGATAATCACTTAAAGACTAATTCCCTTTTTTAAGCTTTTAAATTCGAAACCACATGCCCCGTTTATCTTTTAATTATCATATGCCCAAATCATCATCTAACAACTACACAAACCATTTGTTTTAGCTAACATTACGTTCCCCTTAATTTTATTCATAAACATGCATTTTGACAATTTAAATCTAAATTAAATTCATAAACAAAACTTAATCATCATTTAGCAAATAAGCTAATTTGAAGGACCATAAACCAATTAGGACACAAAAAAAAATAACCAAACTGCATTCATCCAACGAAATTAATTTTAACAACTCATCAAAAAATAAATAGAATATAAAGCTGAGAAATGAACCTCACGGAAAGCAAAATTTCCAACGCTAGCCGCTGAATAGAAAATTGAACTACGATCGGATCCCGAATCCGCAACCTTGATCGAAAATGCACTGACCTGATTGACTCAAAAGCGGCCTTCCCTTCCGTCTAAACCTGGATAAGAATAAAGATTGTTTGAAATAATGTACTTTGGATTGTGGTTAGAGGAATTGGATCTATCTTAGTAGTGAAAGAATGGACAGAGGTGGACATGCAATGGTTTTACATGGAGGATCTACAATTGTATCTTTGGTACTGATTTTCTATGATAATTTTAATGGATAAAATGTGTTTGTAAAAATGCAAAAGAGATGGGGACGATTCACGATTATGGTTCTTCAAGAGTATATTTGTGATGAATATTATATGGACTCATGAGAGTGATAACGGAGAGAAAGAAGATGTAAGAATGGTGGAGCTTTCTGTAGATGGAGGAAGTACAAAAAAATTATTTTTTGCTTAATGGAGCAGATGATCAAATTTTTCTTTTCCCATCTCTGTTCGTGACTCTCCCGTTCCCTATCTCCTCTGTTCCTTTTTCAGCATCTCCTCTCTTCATTCTCACTCTTTTTCCCCTTTTTTCCTTCTTTGTTTGGACTCCAATTCTCGTTGTTCCCCTCTCACTCAATTTTGACTCTTCTCTATCCCCTCTTCTACTCTCATATTCCCCCGTTTTATTTTTACTAGTTTCTCGGCACACGCGTTGCGCATGTATCTCATCTTCATAAGAATATTTTTTTTTGTTAAAAAAAATTACATAAATATAATACTCCATAATTAAGTTGTGTTTGAGTTATAGAGTAAAAGTTAAAGACAAATGTGTAAGTACAAGAAAATGATGATTGGTGATTCTATTTCTTAGTTAGCCAACTCAATTCTACCGGATGAGACCTCAATCATCACAGCTAATATATTCAATTTAAAATTTGTTTAAGCTTTATATTTTTATTACTTCAATTTCACAAGTTATCATACTTCCCTTTTACCTTGAACATGAATATCCTAAAAGATTTAGGTATTTTTTTCAATTTTCTTAAAAAGCCTATTTCCTTTTAAATAAAATGGTCAGGCGACGAACATAAAATGTCTTTTTTTTTCTTCTCACCAGCAAAATATACAAAATGCCAATTGTCCTATTTCTTTAATCCATAAGAAATACTATAAGAATAGCTTCCAACATATTAGAAAAGAATAAAGCAATATCGCAAAAATGCAATTAAACCACCACATTTTAATTGATCCACTGTTTCTTCATTTTAGGAAAGCTTAATTTCTCTGTCCAAGTACATATTCATGCACTCAGATGTCGTGTTTTTGTGAAGCAAGAGTTTATTATAGTTTTCGAATTACTTTTAATTGATGGATGTTGAAAGGACTGTATTAATTCTATCCCATAAGAAGTAAAGATATAAATATTAATATCGTAGTTAGAATTTATTCTTTCAACCAGTTCCCGCAGTATAGTGTTTTACTTACGTTTGCGTCTATAATAAATTATCATTTAAAGATTTGAATTTTTTGTAATTGTCTCTTTTTTGTTAAAATATTTTTAAGACAAATATATTACAAAAATACTTTGTTTATTTATTTCTAAAGATAATTTATTCGTAGGATTTTAATATGTTTTTTTCTTCCATACATCATATTTCTTTTTTCTATTTTGCCTTTCACTTAAATGGTAAGTGCTTTAATATTTTTAGATATGTGCACTAAGTTGCGATATAATAGCTTGATAATCATTAAATTACATAGATTTCTTATTTTGTTGGGGTTTTTAAATCAAGAATCACTCGTATAAACTATTCCTAGATTTCAGTCTGCCTATAGACACTCTTGTAACTCTCTTGTAATAACTTAACTTTATTTTTTGTTGTAATGTATTTTATTGTAACAAAAATAAATTCAGATAACTACAAAAACTCTCCCACCATAGTATTGCCTGAGAAAAACATACTACATATTATTAACCAAGGTGTTTTATCCTTTTTATCCATAAAAGTCATGAGCGTTGTACAAATCTGTCTAAAGTTTGCAAATTTTCCATTCCTAAACATATTTAATACTAAATAAAAATTTTAATCTCTCTTTCCTTCACGTGAAAAAGTATATGAAAAAAATACTTCACAAAGATCATAGTCATCTCTCTTTTTAAGTCAGACCAAGGAAAGAAATTAAATCAGAAACTTATTATTATAGTAGTACATACTAATATAACTAAACCAACATATATGCAATGCAAAAGCCACAAAAACAGAGTCGTACATCTATTATCACACGGGGAAAATTTGGTCGATAATTATAATAATATAAAGCACCAAACATTAAAAAAAAAACTTTGCGACGTTGTATATAGGGAAATTAACTTACCGATTGAAGAAAAAATATTCGATGCATTGGACTCCTTCAATGATTTTTTTTTTTTAATCTTCATAATTTTAAGAGAAATCAAAAGATCAAGGAGTGAAAATAATAAAAGAATATATTGTACACACATGATTGTTGACTTAATTTTCTTCAAAAATGCCATCATTGATTCTGGATTTCTACATTATTTGTCACGTTGTATGGAAATAATATGCTTTACAAAGAACTTTTGAAACTCAAAGAACACCACAATCGTGTAGGATCTTTATTTCTTTGAATAGAAAAATAATCAGTATTCTATAGAAATTGAACTTTAACCGCATATTTTCAACTTTTTAGTGTTTTATTCCTTCCAATTTTTTCCTTTGTGTTATTCTTAAAAATCCAAGAGTCATTCGTTAAATGACATCCTTTCCGAAAGAAAGGCACCTCTTCGGATGGTGAGTTTTCTTTTAATTTGTAAGTAGGATAATTAGGATTTTAAGAAGGGCATTTTAGTAATTTAACTTTCTAGTTTAGGTCTTTCCACTTTTATAATAATATAAATGTGTGTGATTATTTATTCCCAAAATGTCTTGGGAAGAAAGCAAACCACCCCAACAAACAGTATGGTCCCTATGGGATAAAAATGCTAAAAATAAAATTATCAGTTGGGTGTGTATGGCATGAGTAGAATGTGTAAGATTGGAAATGTGAGAGCATGTGACAAGGATGAGGTGTGAAGGTGATATTAGTTGATGAAAAGAGAGAACAAGGAATATATGTACAACAACAATAATATACTCAGTAAAATCCCACTAGTGAAGTCTGGGTAGGGTAGGATGTGCGCAGACCTTACCCCTACCCCGAAAGGATAGAGGCTGTTTCCGAGAGACTGAACAAGGAATATATGTATATGTAGAATATCTGGAAGAACATATTATGAGTGCAAATATAAGAAATTGAAGTAGAAGTTAATGTGAAAATATTTAAAGAAGGAGACAGAGATAGGATAAGAAAATTGTGAAAATAAATGGGATCACCATGTGAAAAGATAAAAAAAGAATATTTTATTTCCTTTGTGCTTCAGACTTCTTTTCCTCTTCTTTGTTTTGTTTGCTTTTTATTTTTTTTCCTTTTGTCTTAAGATGAACCAAAATGCTAATTATCTAAAATAACAGGGAATAACTAAAAAGAAAAACAAAATACATATTAAAGAAATTCAAATACTACTCAAAAATTATATTAAATTAAGTAAAAATATTTTTCAAAACTTATCTTTTTATCTTTTGAAATGAGCGGTCAAAGACTACTTTAGTATTTCTCAATTTTACGAAGAAAGATAAGCTAATAGTAACTAATAAAGGAAAATATTTTTGTAATTTTTATTTTTAAGGTAAACTAAATCACCAAATAAAATAAAAGTTAAAATATTGATATTAGACCTAAAATAAATATTTAAACACTAAAATGTATAAAATTTTGAGGAGGTTAAAAATTATATGTCTATACCTGGACTTGAACCTTTCTACCTCACCCACTTGCTTTGTATTTTATCTTATACACCCATTTCGAACCAATAACCTTCTTGCCTTTGACAAGGTCAACAACATCACAAGTTCTGTTGTCTTCTAAAGCCTTGATCTCGATTTATATGGCTTCAAATCCACCTTTTGTCCTTATATGCTTCATTGAAAGTTCTTGGTTCTGTTAATGCTGAGATCCCAGCCAAGAAACTTCTACATTTACTAGTCAACCTGTTGTAGGATAGATAATTGGATAGGGGATAAGAGAAACTTTTTTTGTACTGGTCATATAATCCTACAACCACAAGTTTCTTTTGCAGTTCTTTTGGATTTTCTGACCTTAATAGACTCTTGTTCCAAAGCTATTGGAGGAATCACTCCACTTTCCTGCATTAAATGTTGCTCAGGAACTGCTTCAGCATTGCTAATTGTTTGTGCATCAATACTGTCATTCTCTATTACTGTGTTGTGATCTGCATTTGCTTTATCATCTGCACTTGCTGCTAGTGAGTCTTGCATGTCATGAACATTTTCTTCTCCAGTTCCTTCATGTTCTACAATGTTAGTCTCTGCAATATTTTCAAGACCACTCCCCTCAACAGACTTCTCTAAATCACTGCTTGCAATTCCTTCTGACTGCAGATTCACATTGTCATGGGAGTTCTGTAGAGGTTCAAATTGTTCCAGCCTGAGATGAGATCAATATTTGTTGTATGTCCTTCTCCATTATGAGATGTAGAATAATGTTTGACAAATGAAAATATATGCTCCTTGACGATAACATCTCTGCAAACAAAGAAACAGTTAGTGGCCAAATCTATTAGCCTGTAGCATTTTTGTGTTGCCAAGGAATATAGCTGCTTTTGCTCTTGGTAAAAATTTATCTTCCTTAACTAAATTATTGCCATAGCAAAGACAGCCAAACACCCTAAGGTGAGACAATGGGGAGGTCTTGTTATGAAGGAGCTCATATATAGTGTTAGTTTATATGAGTCCACCAAACTATAGAGTACCTGATCCTCTATGAGATGAAACATAGAATGCAATAAAGACTGAATATAAATAAGGCAAGAGATTTTCGTGGAAAAATCCCACACAAGGGGATCAAAAAATCATGACCTACTTTTGTAGGCCTTTAACTCTACTAACTTGTAATCTATCTATTACAAGACACTTTGCAAAAACTTCAAACTAACTTGTGATGCAACCACAAGCTACTCAATAACTCTCCTAGTTACAAAGGATTTAAACTTATGACTATCCCTAGTCACTACATAAACTCAGATACGAATTTGATTTGTTCCTAAGGCAATGCTTCTAAGAAAGCAAACTAGGAATTACACTGACGAACAAATAACAAGATTACAACTCAACTATGGATGTACATAAACTCATTTAGAAATTGATCCTTAGTGAAGTTGTCTTCTTGTTCTTGACACACCAGTGACTTCAATGTTGGATGAATGCTTTTTCTTCTTTAGAGAATATCACTGAATGCAAGAAGAATGGTGTGCCTTGCACCAGGTTTTTTATGACAAAAGATAGCATAAGTACGCTTCTTCCAAATGAGAAGTGACTGCTATACTATCTGCACAACTAGTTTTGGGCAGTTGCATTCCAGCTGGATAGTGGACTTTGTACTCCTTTCAGGACACACCATAAGACCAAGTCCTAGTTGTGTTCCTCTTCTGTGATAGTTGCTAGATGGTTACTTTCTTCTGAAACATTCCAGCTATGTACTTTTGTCAGAGAACCCTAAGGGAGCAGGTCCCTGTTGTGTTCCTCTTTATATTGATTGCGTACAGTCACATACTTGCTTGTGTCGGAGAACTCTAAGGGACTAGGTCATCAGGTCCCTGTTGTGTTCCTCCCTATTATCCTTCATCTATTTGCTGATTTTCAAACTTCGACCAGTTCACATTAGATATATATCCTGTGGGCTAGGTTCTCTATCTGGTTCTTCACAACAAGTTTGTTAGATCATCAAAATATAAGACTCATAAGGCTAAGAAATTGAAAACCCTTCAATTTTCCCCTTTTTAATGATGACAAACTTAGGTATGGACAGTATTTGTTTAGAGCAAAAATAACCAGATGAGATGCCATAACTACACGAAGTTCCCCTTAAATCTCAGATCTCCCTCTTTGAGATTTTCCCTTACCTACACACAAGCATA
Source organism: Nicotiana glauca (assembly GCA_026770625.1). Lineage (NCBI taxonomy): Eukaryota > Viridiplantae > Streptophyta > Magnoliopsida > Solanales > Solanaceae > Nicotiana > Nicotiana glauca. The sequence continues at coordinate 20,130 of MU727756.1, read as the reverse complement.
TTACCCCTTACCTCTCAGTCATGCATATATTACCCTCACTCTCACACCTTCAAACTTCTTTTCCCTCTTTTGGCATCATTAAAAAGAACATGTATTAAGAAGAGCACAAGCAGGTAATAAGCATAAAGAAGTCTAACAAAGCTAGCTCATGCCACGTATGTGCACATAACATGACAGAAAAGAGAAGCTAAAGGAACACAGTATTGGACAAGCAACAAAAGGGAAGCTATTTCATTAATGTTTACATTGGACTGAGCAATTCAGGAGCAGTAATGGTTAAGTTCAACATGCCATCACAAAAAAAACAGGCAAACAAAAGTAAAACAGTAGCCACAGGATGTTGGAGCAAAAATAGCTGGACACAAGGAGGATCCTAGGGACACTAAAGGAAGGAGGCTTGAAGGAAGAGACAACAATGGTTTTGAGAACCAGGTCCAGTCTAGCATTTGCAAAAAGTTGTTTTTCATGTAATTGAGCTCTTATTTTCCTTTGTCAGTCATGTAACCTCCTCACTTACAGAATCAGGTCCATTAGCTACTTGACTGAGCTAAGTTTCCAGAATTGCATTTCGAGCCCTTAGCCTTCTTATTTCCTCAGAAGCTACATTTTGAGTGTTAATCAGCTGAGAAATGGTCGAGATACTTCCACCAACTCTTTATATACATTCACTTTCTTCTACAGTGGTCTTAGAGAAGGTCTGCTTACGTGTGCCCACTCTTGAATTTCCCAAGGGGACCTTATAGAATCTGAACACCAGAGTGAGGAGAAAGCCATAAGGTAACCCATGATTTCCACCCTTAAAATTTTCCACCTTCTGTATATGGTCTATCATGATTGCATGCAGATTGATTGGGACAAACTCATCAAGCGCTTCCATTAGGACCATATCCGATTTTGTAGCAATGGATCGCCTCTCAGATCAAGGTAAAAGCACTTTGTTGACCAGTTCAAAGAGAAGCTTTTACTCAGGAAGCAATACCTTCTTATGCACATGTTCCCCCTATTGAATAGCTTGCTCTTTCATGATCTCTCTCCGAAAGTTTACTCCACAGATACCCTTAACTGAGGACATACCTTCACATGGAATTCTGAGAACCTTTCCCAATGTTGAAGCATCGAGTACAATGTCTACCCCATTTACGAGTGCACAGATGTGATCCCCCTCAACAGTGAAAAGAGATGCATAGAAGGTTTGTACTGCTTCTTTATACACCAGAGGCATGCTTCCTCCAAATAGGTGTTCCCATTGTTGAATTCCACAATCTCCAAAATTTGTCTCATGCCTGCCATTTCCGAAATTGCTGGATCAAATGTACGTCCCCACAACACTTTCTGAGTTCTTAATCTGTGCTTCCAAAGACCACCATCATATGTCATGGACCTTATTGAACTAGGTTCCTTAATAGTTTCATTTTTTCGTTTGCTAGACCCTTCTGCAAACTTTCCTTTCCAGCTTGCCATCCCCACAGTATTGTCCTTAGATACGACTAGCTCGGTTGCACTCCGTTTAGACTTGCTATTGTACTTCACAAATGACCCTTTCTGTTTCTCAACAATTTCATCAATTTCCTTTTCCATAGACTGTTGAGTTGCCATAGATTGTTGTACTAAGGAACCAGGTTCGTTCGAGGTATCTTTGTCTATTTGGTTTACTGACCCACTCTTGATAAAATCTTTTGGATTCATTTTCCTTTTTTTCCTTGTCTTGACACTCCTCTTACTTTTCTGAAATGAGGACTTAGAGATCTCTTGTTGTAGTGACCTGATAGTGAGTGATTTGGAGGAAGACTCTAAGATCTTGGAGTGAATAGGAGGTGCAGGAGTGAGCTTGCATGGAAGAGAAATGGGTTCATCAGAAGGCTTTTCTGGGAATATCTCATGAGCCAAGAACTCGAGAAGTTCTGTGGTTCTTGCATTTCCTAAGAATAAAATTTCTTCCCCCTAATACTTGGACGAGAGATAAGCTCCTTCATTTATCAGACTTTCAGCAGCTATAGCCATGATGTTATGAGCTGCTTCCTTTTTTGGTGACTCCTTGAGAGTCACTAAGTCCAACATGGAGGAGTTTATATACTGATCAGGATCATCCTCAGGGGCTTATGACACTTGAGGAGTAAAACCTTCTGTGTGTTCTTTGATGAGATCATATGATTGACTAGACATAGGGTTCTCAAAATAATGGTAAACAGAATTTATTAGAAATGGGAAGACAGAAGCAGTAGAGGAGAAACCAGGAGTGGGTAAGGTGGTAGAAGGCATGAAATAGTGATGCTCTGGGGATGATTTCAAGGAAAATGACGAAGTGGGAGCGGTGCTAAAGGTGGTAGAATGAGATGATTGTTCGATCGCTATTAGATGAGTACTTGGTAGATGAGTAGATATAGAAAGAGAAAGATGAAGAGAAGATCCTAGATATACAATGGAGATGAAGGTTCATGACTTGCCGTGAGAGGGAAAGAAAGTTTTATTGGAAGAGAGGCTAATGATAAGAGGAGAAAGAAACATGTTTTGAATAGTCCTGAAAACGGTGGTAGGTTTATGGAAAAGCATTATCGTGAAGAGGGGACAAAAGGATTTGAAAGACAAGACATGACATGCAGATGTTGAAAAGTCAGATAATGTGGCATCTGAATTAATTTTGTTAAACACATATTTTTTTTTTTGTTTTAAGAGGGAATGCAGAATAAGCACATTACTACTAACCTGAGATACAAGAACCTGATGCCAGAGCAATCTTTTGAACAAAGTTTTAGTAGCTCCCCTCTCGGAGTTCATAGTTGTACCTTTAGCTTCTATGATCATCATACGTGTTTACCTACAACGGTATTGATGTGAGTTAGGCTTGGTCAGAAAATACTTTAGCTACCTTTACCTGATGGTGTTTTACACAGCCAACAGATGGAGGATCAGGTTCTTCATTAGATTTTTATGACCCCATCTTCACCTTGATTTATCCAGAATATTCTCTACTTGAGGCTTTGATGCAGCTATATGGATTTTGGTCTTCTGTTTTGCAATGCTTTCCACCGATCAATCCCTTCATCATTTTGATCCTCACCATTTCTTTCTTGGCAAGGGAGAGTGTCTTGTTGAATACCCCATGAGCATCTCCTGCCGTTTAGTGCTACCTTTGTTGGAGACCTTGTGGCCTTGTTTTGTGGATTGTTCCCAGAAGGATTCCTTCGCTCATCTTTTTGCATTGAGCTTCCTAAGTTGATCCTTCTTGTTTTCAAGAATAAGGCATTTTCTTCCAATTGGCAGCTCCTGGTGAGTTTTGATTTAGGATGGACCTGGTCCGACACCTGTTATCAAAGTAGAGAGCAGTATTCATTCCTTTTGCCCAGAATTTCTTGGCGATTCCATAGGCGATGAGCACTGTCCATGCAGTATTTTCTAGTTTCATTCTTTCTTTCAGCTACACCATTTTGCTGTGGAGTCCTTGGTGTTGAGAAATTGTGCATGATCCCTTCTCCCCCTCTTCCATCATTTTTGTGAACTCATTTCCAGGTGACACTTGAGTTTGGCAGACCACGGACCAGGTCTGGCTGAGTTAATTTATTCGGAGATGAGAAGTTTGCATATACCAATCCTTCATGCCATGGTTGCGACTTCACTTATCTCATACTGCCAGCTTGTGGAGATTAATGATTAGTAGGAGTGACTGTTCTTGTTTCCTTTGTCCATTGAGACTACTTGGCGAGTTATCCGATTGGTGACTGCACTTTTTAGGCCATTCATACTAGCTCGTTCCCACTCGAGTTCCAAAGGAACCTTTCTGCCTTTTCATTCAATGAGAATGTACCCTTTACTTCCTTCTCAAGGATACATTCCCTTCCTGCACGGCTTTCAGTGAGAATAAATTCATGATATTTTCAGATGCGTGCTTTAAGCATCCACTATCCCTAGTCCATCGGAGTCTGCTTCCTCTCACTGCTCCCTACTCATGCACATCAAGGGTTAGATTTAGGAACCCAAACTAGTTTGGGTCCCTTGTTACTATAAAAAGGATGAATGAGAGATTTCCTAGTCCACGCAGGCAACATCCGCTTTTTGCGAGTGGTACCTGGTCCTTTTCTAGTAGTCACTCTATCAGTAAACACTTTGTTCTTCTGAGCAAACTGAACCCTGGCCTGGCAATTTTCTTTAAAATGCCCATTGTTCCCACAATGGGTACATAGCCAGTAATAAGGTATAGTGACATACCTGCTGTGCAGGTTGTAGGGAGTTTTCTCCTTTTGGAACCCGATGTTTTGCTTGTTCCCACTATTGTTAAGATACATGGCAGTGACATCATTTGAGGACCAGTTCCACTTCAGGGATTTCTCAAGATCATTTCTTATTTTCTCCAACTCAGCTTGGAGTTGCTGATTCCTCTCGAGTTCACTGTAGAGACTGGTTTTTACAACAGTTAACTCCTTTTCAAGCAAGATGTGTGACTCACTGGCTACTTCCTTCCCTTTCCCAAGACTTACATTCATATGTTCTCTATTGATCAGTCCTTCAATGGTTTCTTCCAGATCAATGCATATTCTAACAGATCATCCCTTTCCTTCTTAGTAGATGCAACTCTTTCTTCTAACTGAGCCATCAGCATGAATAGTGAATCGCACTTCATTGCTTCAGTTTCCACTGCTATCATGGAACTGTTTTTAGCATCTGAGTCCCTTTCAAATTCACTTGATGAGTCTCCCCAAGCAGCAAAAGCCTACTTAACGATATTGTCTACAGCACTTTTTTGATTGAATCTTTTCTCTGGAACCAGGTTGTTTTTTCCTGCTTTGTCAGGATTTTTCTTGTACTGCTCCTGTTTCGTGAGTGGGCAGTTTTTGATGAAATGCCCTAACTTTCCACATCTATGACAGAGATCGTTGTTCCTTGTTTTACTTGAACTGCCCCACTTTGGTATTCCACTATTTCTTCGAACCACTTTTTGAAATCTCTTAGTAAGATAGGCCATGGCACTATCTTCATCACTTGAATCACTGCTTTTAGTCTTAAGCACCAAGTTCATTTCCTTCTTAGGCTCTCTTCTTTCACTATCTTTCTTTCTTTTCATCTCGTATGTTTTCAGATTACCAATCAACTCATCCATGGTCAGAGTCTGTAGATCTTTAGCTTTAGTGATGAAATTTACCTTACTTTCTCAAGACCCAGGTAGAACACTAAGAATTTTCCTTACAAGCTTGTGTTTGGGAATGACATCTCCAAGTGAGTGAAGCTCATTTATGATGGAGGTGAATCTGGTGTGCATATCTTGTATGGACTCATCATCCTTCATCCTGAAGAGCTCATATTCAGTGGTGAGCATGTCGATCTTGGATTGTTTGACCTGAGTAGTTCCTTCGTGTGCTGTTTGTAAAGCTTCCCATATTTCTTTGGCAGTATCACAAGCTGATACTCTGTTGTACTCATCAGGTCGTATGTCACACATCAAGATTTCTTGGCACAATAGTTCTTTTCTACAGCTTTTCTGTCAATGTCGTTGTATTCTATTCTCCCTTTGGGCACCAATGGTCCTGTTTCTTCAAGTTTCTTTATGGGAACATGTGGGCCATCACAAATAATGTCCCACAGCTCTAAATTTTCTGCCATCATGAAATCATACATCCGGGTCTTCGACCAACCGTAGTATTGACCATTGAATCTGGGAGGTCTATAGGTTGATTGTCCTTATTCAAAGTTTAGTGGAGCAGCCATTGAGGATCCTTCCTAGGTGTTAGCCTGATAGGAGGAACCTGCTCTAATACCAATTGTTAGTTTATATGAGTCCACCAAACTATAGAGTACATGGCCCTCTATGAGATGATACGTAGAATGCAGTAAATACTGAATATAAAGAAGGCACGAGATTTTCTACGTGGAAAAATTCCACACAAGGGGATCAAAAAACCACGACCTACTCTTGTAGGCTTTTAACTTCTACTAACTTGTAATCTACCTATTACAAGCCACTTTGCAAACACCCTATTGCAAAGACTTCAAACTAACTTGTGATGCACCACTACAAGCCACTCTATAACTCTCCTAGTTACAAAGTATTTAAACTTAAGACTATCTCTAGTCAAAACATAAACTCATAAGTTTACGAATTTGATTTCTTCCTAAGACAATGCTTCTAAGAAAGCAAACTAGGAATTACAATGACGAACAAATAACAAGATTACAACTCAACTATGGATGTACATTAACTCATTTAGAAACTGATCCTTAGTGGAGTTGTCTTCTTGTTTTGACATACCAGTGACTTCAATGCCGGATGAATGTTTTTTCTTCTTGAGAGAATATCACTGAATGCACGAAGAATGGTGTGTCTTGCACCAGGTTATTTTATCATAAAAGATAGCACAATGGATAGTGATGTCAAATCTTGGTGTACGCTTCTTCCCAATGAGATATGACTGTTGTACTCTCTGCACAGCCACTTCTGGGTTGTTGCGTTCCAGCTGGATAGTGGACTTTGTACTTCTGTCAGGACACACCATAGGACCACGTCCTAGTAGTGTTCCTTTTCTGTGACAGTTCCTAGATGGTCACTTTCTTCTGTTACATTCCAGATGTGTACTTGACTTGTACTTTTATTAGAGAACCCATAAGGGAGCTGTTCCCAGTTGTGTTCCTCTTTATATTGATTGCGTACAGTCACTGACTTGCTTGTGTCGGAGAACTCTATGGGACCAGGTCATCAGGTCCCTGTTGTGTTCCTCCCTGTGGTCGTTCATCCATTTGCTGATTTTTAGATTTCGACCAGTTCCCATGAGATGTATATCTTGTGGGCCATGTTCTCTATCTAGTTCTTCACGACAAGTTTGTTAGATCATCAAAATATAAGACGCATAAGGCTAAGACATTGAAATCCCATCATGGAGTTTTCCCATTCAACAACTCAGTAGGCATTATGTTTATCATATTGTCACACCTCCTTTTGGCGCGCCCCCTACCCCGGAGGGGTGGACGCGAGGGAGTTTTTCCAATTAAAGTGACAATATTCGAGACGGGATTATTTTGTTTATTTCAGAGTCGCCACTTGGAATGAATTAAGGTGTCCCAAGTTACCGATTTATTTAAATCCCGAATCGAGGAAATTTCGACTTTCCAAATGAAGTCTGCGAACCAGAAATTCTAAGTAAGGAATTCTGTTGATCCGAGGGAAGGTGTTAGGCACCCCCGAATCCCGTGGTTCTAGCACGGTCGCTTAAACTATTGTAAATGACAAACTATCTGATTTTAATACATGCTATGACCTATGTGCTTTTAATCAATTTCAAACCGCTTTACTCCATTAACTTTGCATATTTAAATTTAAACAGGAACGACCCATTGGGTAATAGGGTTATTTCAAGTCATGCTTCAAAAGGAACTATTGAGAGCTTGATTATATGTGATCCTCATTTGCCCTAGTCATAGCTTTCATGAAAACACGCATCGTTCCAATAATTTTAACATATAGCCGTGACTACCCTACATTTCGAATTAACACTAGTTCAAAAACCGAATTAATCCTCAATGCCGTGTCTATAAACATGATACGGGAGCATTGGACTCATTACTTAAATTATTCTTCCTAGTTGATTAACATGGAGCAGACAATTAAAGGAATAACCGGAACCTTATCGTGAAGCATATCTTGACTAACGCATCGTGAGGATTAAGCTATACATAATGGTCAACTATTAACAATTAAATACATGTCGGGTTTGGAATTAATTCTTGAGTTGGAATGTATTCGAGTTTGCACTTCTAAGACTAACAGTAAAAAAATGAGTGCACTCTCAATCCTTCAAGATTAACGGTACAATTTCTATTACAACAAACAGTCCCAATCTAATCTACTAGCTA